>ML283144.1:44499-133191 GCA_005239495.1 Nicotiana undulata
GAAATAGAAATTTAAAAATTACGAAAAAAGTAAAATACAAAAAAATTCTTGTGCTGGAGTGGGGGCGAGGGGGGGTGGGGTGTAGAAAAAAAAAGAAAATTTAATAGTTTCTTTGACTGAGAATAATTTTGGTATTATAAAAATTTATGAGGGACAAAAGAGTAATTTTATTGGTCAAACTAAAATGGCTTTTAAGCCAAACTAAAAAAAGTTGGGATACACCAATTTCTTGCTTTTGACTTTTTAAAGCACTTTTTAACCTTTTTTTACCAAACACTCTATTTAATAAAAAAATACTTAAAAGCTGATTTGACCAGCTTTTAAGCCCGTCCAAACACCCTCTGAATCCATTAAAAATAGCACTAAACCGAGTCGTGAGTGAGGCGAGAAGCTTGTCCTTCAAAACAGTTGATTTTGTTCTTCTCTATAGGCATTTTCATCACGTGGAAGGAGCCGCAGTATTCGGGCCGGTGGATTTCTTCTTCCTCATTACTTTATTGTGAATAAGTCAAACTCAGACTTGACGATTTGAGACGAAACCCGCCTTAATCTTGGGTCCCACTGCCACCTGTCGCTCACCCTTGACGCACCACCTTACGTTTATTTTATCAAAAAATCTTCTCCTTTTCTCTTTCTCCCATATTTGACCACACACACCTTTTTTACACGCATCAAATCAACTTAATTGCTTGCTCTACGTAAGTCTTACCATCTTAACTCTTCATATATACCTGTATCCATTTCACCTGTAAAAAACTTCTTAGACCCTTCAAAATCGTTTTTTCTTTACCTTTCATTTCTCTTCTCTGATCTTGATCTTGCATATATTATTGTTTCTGCTCTTTGCTTTGGAAATATATATATATATATATATATATATATATATATATGTATAGTATATATTCTTTCTTTGGTTTCTTGATTTATGGACAAAGCTGGATGGGGACTTACCCTTGAAAATATTTCTGATCATCAAGTGGGCTTCTTCAAGAACAAGCCAGTTTTTGGTTTTAACTTAAGTCCTAGGTTGAATAACATGAATATGAACCCTAGGGAGGAGCAAGCTTCTTTTTCATCAGCTGATGAGAAAAGGGTGATGTTAAATGAAGTTGATTTCTTCTCTGACAAGAGGATCAACCCTATGGATGTTGTTATAAAGAGGGAAGATTCTCATGGTGAAAATACTACAAGTACGAGGTCTGAATTGCTTGTAAATGTGAGTTATATGATCCACTACTTTATTTTTTTTCTCGTTTATTCAAATTGACCAAAATTGACCATATTTTAATAATGGATCCTTTTAATATATAGACTGGTTTGCAACTTGTGAGTGTGAACACTGGTAGTGATCAATCAACGGTGGATGATGGGATTTCATCAGAGACAGAGGATAAAAGAGCAAAAATTGAGGTAATAATTATATGAAGACGATAATTTGTTTGACCATAAAATCCTCAATTAAGTTGTACTAATACTTTCCTTGATTTGGTTATTGAATTACATCTAATTTTATTTGTATTGATTCAAACCAGTTGGCACAATTGCAAGTTGAACTCGGAAGAATGAATGCTGAAAATCAGCGGTTGAGAGGGATGTTTACTCAGGTCAGCAATAATTATACTGCACTTCAGATGCATCTTGTCACGCTCATGCAACAACGACAGATTTTAAGAACTGGAAATGACCACAAGGTATACATTTCCGAATAGTTGTTTCTTATTACAATTTTTAAGATTTATTAGACTGTATTTTAGTCTTCAAATGGTAATTAGTTGGAATAGTTATTCTAAGTGTTTTTTAAAATTTTGTTCAGACTGTGGAAGCAAAGCCTGAAGAAAAAGATGGAAATATGGTTCCAAGACAATTCTTAGAGTTAGGTCCAAGTGAGCACATGGACGAGCCATATTCTCTTAATTCCCATTATTCTTCATCAGAAGAAAGAACGGTTTCTGAATCACCTCGGAACAATATAGAAGTGAATAGGCATAAGGATATTGGTAGAGAAGAAACTCCAGAATTTGAAAGTAACAAGGTCCCCAAATTGAATTCCTCAAACCCAATTGATCAAGCAACAGAGGCAAACATGAGGAAAGCTCGTGTTTCTGTTCGTGCCCGATCAGAAGCTCCCATGGTACATCACTTTTTCTTAAGTTTAATTACTAGTTTGCATGAGATGAAGAGTTTAATTCTACACACTGACATTGTAAAAAATATTTTATACAATTTGACCGTCTACAAGATAATAATACGCATGTTGATCTCTAATTTATAACCTAGTGAAGATGGTAACTAACATGTTAAACTACATGGATAATGTTAGAAAAATTTACCATATTCTGTGTATAACTAATCATTCAATAAAATATGCTACTGATACCTAGTTAGCATGTAAATTGCCTTTTATGTATAACACTTACTCATTATATTGGAATATTTTGCAGATTAGCGACGGATGCCAGTGGAGAAAATATGGACAAAAGATGGCGAAAGGCAATCCATGTCCCCGAGCTTATTATCGATGCACCATGGCTGTAGGTTGTCCAGTGCGCAAACAGGTACTACCACTAGCTAGATGACCATTTCTTTTTTTGAACTCCTCTTCAATTTATTACCAACTGTTAAAACTTATATATAGGAGTTTATACTGTATGTATCTTGATTATTTAATGAAGTTTTACACCATCACCTTAAATTGATATACAGCATGTGACTTTTGATATCAACCTTGATATGATAATCTGAAATTAGACTACTAATAACCTGTTATAACTTAAAACTTATTATACTAAAGTATGAGTTTGATAAATTGACGTGAAGCCTAAAAAGTGACTTTATTTTAATTGTCCAGGTGCAAAGGTGTGCTGAGGACAGGACAATTTTGATTACAACTTATGAAGGAAAACATAACCACCCCCTACCACCAGCAGCCATGGCTATGGCATCAACAACATCAGCTGCTGCAAATATGCTGCTTTCAGGTTCCATGCCAAGTGCAGACGGATTAATGAACCCGGATTTCCTAGCGCGGACTATTCTTCCGTGTTCGTCAAGTGTGGCAACTATTTCAGCATCAGCACCGTTTCCAACTATAACATTGGACCTAACTCAAAACCAAAATTCAGTATCGCCTTATCATCAAAGAACTCATCCAACTGCTCAATTTCAAGTTCCTTTTCCAACAGGCCCTCATAATCCAAATTTTATTACTTCAATGCCGCCACCACAAATGCCTCAGGGTTTACATAACCAGTCAAAGTTTTCAGGCCTACAAGTTTCTCAAGACATTCATCACCAACCTCCACAACATGCACTGAACCAACCATCATTTTCTGACACACTTAATGCTGCCACGGTGGCCATCACAGCGGATCCCAACTTCACCGCCGCTCTGGCCGCCGCCGTCTCGTCCATAATTACTGGTTCTCGAAAAGAATAGTAGTAGTTGTGATATCTCTGTAAAAATGTTAATTACTACTCTAAAAGTTTCTTCATTGTTTTTCTCCTTTTGATCTCCGAGGCTATTGGGCTGAAACTCGAGGTTGAATATATGTTCATATCTTTTTGTTTGACATTGTGTTCGTATCCGGGAGTTTTAGGAGACGAATGATACATTTTCATTCTTTCATTTGCTTACGTTCAAAATATTCTGGTTTTGTACTTCTGAAGGAACACGTGGTAATCTAAATACATGTGTAAATTGTAAAACGAGAACTTACTTGTTCTTCGTGAAGCGGATGCGAAAACGGACGAACCGCGACTGGAATTACTGGTCGGCGATGGTTGTCACGGTATGTTGGAGCCACCCCCAATTACACAGTCTAAACCCTAATTTTAATTGAGAGATAGAGAGAGCGTAGGAAAAATACTGCTCAGAGTATATTTTAGTGTACACGCTAAATGTACTTATATAGGGAATATTATGGTTAATTAATAACCCTATTGGGCCTTAGAGCACCCCTTATGGGTGGACCCAATATTTTCTACCTCTCCAGCTCACACATAATGAGAGTGCTCATCTAGCCTAAGAAACATATTCTCAACTCATCTCCTCAATCATTCATACAGGGAAGTAGACACCGCGCGACCAGCATACTGTGTGAGCTAAGTGCTATACATCTATTAAGAGTATATAGCCTCTCATCGAGCGCAAACCTGCAAGTAGATCATAAAGTATGTAGTACCCTAGATCATGTAAATCACATTTGATATAGTCTCAAAATCTCATATATCATTATTTCTTGTATTCACAATCATAACTCATAAGTTATAATTGGCGCACCAGTGAATACAAATAAATGAGATTCCATCAATGATATTCCTCTTCTCACGATTTTCTTAACATTAGTATGACTGCTTTTCTAGATATGCTCTGCTAGATCGAATCTGTGTTCATGGTTTTTTGGAAACACACTAAGATAGCTAACATCACACTAAGTCTCAAGTATCTGATCGGAGTCTCTAATGGTACAAAATCTTGAGCTATCGTAAAAGCTTTGGGTCTCACACCAATTGGTCGACATTAACACACAAGGTGTGAAATGTGTGCTACAACATTTTCTCCCTTTTTCCCAGGAGCATATGTCTTTATCCCATAAAGAATGATGTACAAATAATATTTAGACACCATAAGTATCTAAATCTGAGTTCTTTGATCTACAATATCATTTTTAACTCACATCTGGCCCACAAAGTAGACTAGGTGAACGTTTTTCACCCTAATGACCTTATGTCATTGTTTAAGCGACATTCTAATTTTAAGCGAATAGCTCTCAAATTATACTTATGATAATTTTGCTTAAAACCATGTCTCATCTCCTCACATCACTAAGATAAGGAGGTAGTTTCCTGTGTGAGAAGGCCAACATCTTGTCTACCCGACATACTTATAAAAAAAAATAAAGAATGCACATAACAGTCAACGATACAAATATGTATGTATGTAATTCAACTTTATTGATAATTAAAGAACATCAGTTTTGTGAACACGGGAAAATAAATAAAAAAATAAAGTATCTCAGAGTCAACGCAAGCCTTGAGACCTAGTGTGTCTCACAAATGCATCTCTAGACAAAGGCTTGGTCAATGGATCTGCTAACATGTGTTTTGTAGACACATACTTCACATTCACTACCTTGCGTCTAACCATGTATCTCGCATAGTTATACTTGATATCTATATATTTGGTTTTACAATGAAACTTTGGGTCCTTGGTGGAGGATATTGCAGCCTCACTGTCACAGTAGACTAATATTGGTTCAGTATTTTCAGTGATATCCAACAAGTGGTCCAAGAACTTTTTCAACCAAATAACTTCTTGTGCTGTTGATGCGAGAGCCACGTATTCGACTTCCATCGTAGATAGTGATACACATGATTGTTTCTTACTGCTACATGATATGTCTCCATCACTAAGTAAGAAACATATCTTGAGGTAGACTTCCTCTCGTCTAGATCTCCTCCATGATCAGCATCATTGTATCCAACTAATCGCATATCCCTGCCGCCTTTATAACAAAGGGCATAATCAGCAGTTCCCTTCAGATATCTCATGATCCTCTTTACTGCTTGCCAATGTGCTAAACCTTGGTCGGTTTGATATCCACTTACCAAGCCAACTGCTTGGCAGATATCAGGTCTAGTGCACACCATAATATACATTAGACTTTCGTTGTGCTCCTATAAGGGACTCAACTCATTCTTTCTGTCTCTTCAGGAGTCTTAGGACACATCTGACGTCCCAAGGTATGGCCTTTACTGATAGGAGTTTCAACTGGGCTACTATTTTGCCTATTAAATCGTTCAAGAACTTTTCTAATGTAATTCTCTTGTGAGAGATACAATAATTTCTTTAGACGATCTCTTGAAATCTTAACTCCAAAAATATATGCAGCTTCAACCATATCCTTCATCTCAAATTTTGATGATAACCATGACTTTATCTCGGTTATAAACTCTTTATCATTTCCAGTTATAAGTATGTCATCTACATACAATGTTAAAATCACAAGCTTGTTTCTTGATCTCTTGGTATAAACGCAATGGTCTTCATTCATCATGGTAAAACCATTGGATACAAGAACATTCTAAAAGCGTGTATACCACTGCCTTGAAGATTGTTTGAGGCCACAAATAGACTTCAAAAGTGTACAAACGTTTTGTTCGTGGCCCTTTTCAATGAAACACTCAGGTTGTTCCATATAGATTTCTTCATCTAGTTCTCCATTGAGAAAGGCAGTCTTTACATCCATCTGATGTAATTCAAGATCCAAGTTTGCAACAATAGCTAGAACCAGGCGAGTTGAGGTAAATCGTACAACATGCGAGAAAGTATCTGCGTAGTCTATTCCTTTCTGCTGTGTATACCTTTTCGCCACCAGTCAAGCCTTGTATCTCTCAACTGTGCCATCATACTTGAGCTTAATTTGGAGAACCCATTTGCTCCCTATTGCTTTGCGTCTTTCAGGGAGGTCAACTAGTTCCCAAAATTTGTTGACTCTCATAGACTCCAATTCATCTTCCATTGATTTTGTCCATTTATCCTTAGAAGGGCCCGAGAGAGCCTCTTTTACATGTTTAGGCTCGTTTTCTTCTTGTAGGAGAATCATAAATTGTTCGCCGCCTTCAACATCAAATCATTTGTGGGGAATCTTTTTACGAGAACCACGTATTATTTGTGATTCATCATTATTCCCATTTGGATCAATGTTTCTCCTACTCTGATCAAGATCATTCATCCCGCTCCCACTTGGAACAAGATCTGTGACCATCTCGCTCCCACTTGGAACAAGATCCATTTGGTCAATTCCACTAAATGTAGAAGGATTACTTTCATTCGCATCTGATGATGAATGAGGTCTTTGATGAGAAACTAATTCATCATCTGCTAAAATTCTCCCGCTCGAATTAAGTGATCCTTGTACTTCTTGATCCATTATCTCAAATAAGGTTAGGTCTTGACCTACCTCTCCCTTCTTAGGGAACTCATCCTCTAAGAATGTGACATCCCGTGATTCAAATTCAATTACACTCCCAATGTCTTGCGGACCCATAAACACATAACTCTTTGAGGTTTCAGAGTATCTTATAAATATACTTTTCTTTCCCCTCGGGCTCAATTTGCCATATTTGTGTGAGGAATCATGTGTATAGGCAACACAACCCCAAGGTCTTAATACACTTAGGTTGGGTTTTTTTCTAGTCCATAACTCATATAGAGTGGTAGTAACTGATTTTGTAGGCACTCGGTTAAGTGCAAAGGTGGCAGTAAGCAACGCATCACCCCAGTAACTGATTGGAGGTTAGCTTGTGCCATCATTGACCTAACCATTTCTAGGAGCGTTCTGTTTCTTCTCTTCGCAACACCATTTTGTTGTGGAGTATTTGGGATAGTCAACTGATGAACTATTCCCTTTTCATCACATAAATTATTAAATTGAGTTGATAAATATTCACGACCATGATCAGTTCGAAGAGCTTTTATCTTCTTGTCTAATTGATTTTCCACTAAGCTCATATAGCTTTTGAAGCAACTTATTGCTTCTGATTTGTGGAAAATTAAATAGACATAACTAAAACGGGTAATGTCATCAATAAATGTGATGAAATAACTTGCTCCATGCCTAGCCCTAACACTCATAGGCCCACAGATGTCCGAATGGACCAATTGCAATGGATATTCAGCTCTAGTCGCCTGACCAAAAGGTTTTCTTGCGGATTTTCCAGCTAGACAATTTTCATCAGGGGACAATTCCACATGTTCAATGCTGGAAAGCAAACCTTGTTTTTCTAACCTTTGCATTCTTTGTTGGCCAATATGATCAAGTCTAGCATGCCATATGTTTACATCACTATCATATTTATGCGAAGAAACAAATATAGAAAAACAAGCATTATTATTAAATGAATCATAATCCAAATTCATAATAATTAAACCTCCGGTCACATGAACAAAACCAAATAAAGTTGAACCAAAAGTCAACTTGGCAGAATTGTAAAGACCCGTAAAAATTTCTTGCTTAAAATAATGCCCGAATAAGTCCCCGAGTGGTTAACTCTGTGGAAATTCTTAAAACGTACCTTAATTTTGTAAAAATACCCCGTATGTGAAAGAACTTAATTTTTCCATAAATTGGGGGTTATGCGACGCACTATGCGATCGCATAATGTGTATGCGGACCGCATAGTGGTCGCATACCCGGGCAGAATGTTTTCAAAATTTGGCCCACCTGGGGGCCTGCGGTCCAATATGCGGACCGCGTGTCAGGAATGCGATTGCATTCCTGACCGCATATTCGACACGGTCTTTTAATTTTCTAAATTTTTATACCCGACCCCAGTTTCATTTAACCCCTGCCCCATTTCATTTTAACAAGTTTTCTGAACAAATAAAGAGAAGGAAAGGAGAGTTCTTGAGAAAGGAAGTGATCCTTCCATCAAAGTGAATTCCAAGGTCTCTCAGGCCTGGCAATTCGAGTAATCCCCTTCTTCCCCATTCTAGCAGGTAAGGGCTCCCAACCACTTTTCTTTCTTTTCATTAATTTTCTGATTTTTAAACAAAGGGAGGGTTTGCCTGGATTGATTCTTAGAAATATTAGCTAAGACCTTGCATGCATGTTTAATGATGGTGCTAATCTAGTAAGAGGGAGTGGGTTGGGGAAAACTTCACAAAGATAGGGTTGGTAATCTAATGGGTTCACACAGTGCTTGACAAAAGGCTTGAGAGAGTCCGAATTGCATGCATGACTTCAAAATTCTGAGTTGAATATGTCTAATTGTGAACTAGATTGACGGTACTAGTCGGTTCGGTGGTTGTGGGTTAAAGTTGAAAAGGGAAACTCGACTCCCGGTATGTATGTCTAACTTTAATCTTTGTAAAATCACTTGTGGTGTTTGAGCATACGGTACGTGTATTGTTATAATATGTGCAACTGGTTGTCCGAATTTATGTGATGTGCGAAGTGTAATACTTGTCTGTCTTTAGTTGACCATCACACTACCACGTTATGAAAAACGGTGCTAAAAGGATAATAAATCCAAGAGTATGAGTGTATATGCTAAAGGCTATGTAAAGAAGCTGTATTCTTATTGCTGAAATCTTCTGTGATTGAACTGTGAATTGTCATCGTTGGTATGAGATGTAATTGTCAGGTGGGATCGGGTTGCGCGCCGCAACAGGGGAGATAAGGGTGATATGTAAGAATTGATAAGGGTGTGATTGTAATTGTCAGGTGGGATCGGGTTGCGGGCCGCAACAATTGTCAGGTGGGATCGGGTTGCACACCGCAATAAGAGGAATAAGGGTGAGATATGAGGAGGGACAAGGATGGAATTGAAATTGTGATTTTGATAAAGTGAAAATTGTGGAACTTCCATTGTATATCTTTCTATGTCTTGTGCAGTAATTGTGTGACTCTCTGTCTGTCTCTTGCCTGTGCATTATTGAGTTTACTAGAGTAAAGTTTGTTCATGCATACCAGTACAATTCAAATGTACTGACGTCCCTTTTGCTGGGGGCACTACATTCTTGTGATGATTGTAGGTGGTTCTATAGCAGGTACTTCAGCACACCGACAGTAGTGCCTCCTCTTCGTCCTATCAGCGATTTTGGTGAGCCCCTCTTCTCTCGGGGCCCAGTGTGGTTCATGCCACCTTTCCTCCCGGATTCGTATTTTGGTACTTGTGTAAGGTATAGCCGGAGCCTTATTACCGACAAGTATTGTATAACTCCATCGTACTCTTAGAGGCTCAGTAGACACAATGTGGGTAATGTACATATGTATTTTGGGTAAGTAATGGTACAGTTTGAAATCGTGATCCACGTTGGTAAGTGTTGTATGTATTTTATAGGTATTTGGTATCATATGTTGGTAATGATAAAAAGTAGAAATGAATCCAAGTTGTAAGTTTATGCTTAAGTCTAAATGGCTATTTCACATGAATAATGTATATTGAAATCACGGGGTAACGCGTGGGATAGGAAAGGCAATTCCAGGTCCGCTTGACCGGGGTCCTCCGGTTGAGTGCCGGTAGTGTCCCTCGGTTTTGGGGCGTGATAAGAATTGCCATGACAAACCAAGTCAAATCCTAGCTTAAGCAAAACTGAAACTAAAATACATTCCGGCGAATTGTTGGTGCATAGAGAACATCATGTAGAATTAGGTCTCGACCACCATGCAGGACTAACTTGTATGTACCGATCCTTTCAACATCAACTTTATTGTTGTGGCTTACATATATCCACTTTGCTCCACGTGGAACTCGCCGAAATTCAACACAGGCATTGCGTTCCCAGGCTACGTGGTCCGTTGCTCTTGAGTCTTTCTAGGAGGCTCAGAGCAATATCTGGCATAGTGACCCATCTTGTCACAATTATAGAATTTCACTTTAGCAACTTTCACACGTTTGGGACGTCTGTTTTTGCCTTTTTCAATCTTTGCTCTTTTAGCAGGCTGAACATGATGTGGACCTCTCTTCTTTCCCCAGTTCCTTTTCTTTGAATCACTCTTGGTTTTGGAGGTTGTTGGCATGTACAAGCTATTGTCTTTGTAGCATCAAGTCGTTCCTCCTCTAACTCAAGGTGTCTCCGGACATCTTCCAGAGTTGTGATTCGCTCATTATGGGTCAAATGCATTTTCATATGATCACAAGAACTAGGTAAAGAGCGTATGATAGCTTGGATTTGTTGTTCATCAGTCAACACATGACCAACATCTTTCAACTCCCCGATCATACTTTTCATTTGCCTCAAATGTGTTTTCATTGAATGTTCTAGGCGTTTCTTACATGAATCAAATTTGATTGTTAAGGATCACAGCCTTGCAGTGGAACAGGTACCAAACCTTTTCATCAAAGAATTCCCAAGATCCATAGCTCTTTGGTGGTCCTTAAACTCCCTTAGAATATCATCATCTAAAGTGCTCAACAACGTAATGCGAGCAATGAAGTTCTTTTTCTTCCAACTGTCATAGGCTTCACACTCACGCCTATGTTGAGCAGTGTTGCCTTCCTCAGGCTCATTCATGACATTGTTAATGGCCTCAAGAGCCTCTTGCTCCTCTAGCACATACTGTACTTTCAAGCTCTAGGTTTCATAGTTGTCACCATTTAGTTTCAACTCTTTGTTCAGCTCAACAACAATGCTTTTCGAAGCAGTAGTGTATACGGCTAAAATCAGAAAGACCAATTTTTGCACTTATCATGCTATTTAACAACTTATCTGTGTAGGGCTCGAGGTGCGACTCGAGGTGCGATTTGAGGTCTACCCTCGAGCGTCCCTTATGTGCGACTTCGAGGAAAGACGAGTCCGAAACTAACGAAAGAAAGTGGCACGAGGGCTGAAGTGACTGAGTCTGTGACAAAGTACAAATCCGTACTCAGACATAAAATAGTTGTATCATTCGCAAATATTTGTAATAAATGATAGTGTACTCTTTTAGGATTTTCCCTCCTATATAAAAGGGACTCTTATTATTTCTTAGAGGGATGATATTCAATACAAGGAACAAGAACATTCTCTGCTTCATTACTTAAACATTCCATGTTGTCTCTCTGTTAGCTCATTTATTTATATTTATTGCATTTCATCAATTGTTCTTCATTTATAGCTCATTATTGATCATAAATAGCATACTTCGAAGCCTATAAAGCTGTTATAGCTTCACCGATCGTCCAACGGTAGCCCTGAGCCTTGACCTCAAGGACCCCCTGAGGCCAGTATCGAACACCCGATTTGAGGTCTCTCCGTTTGCTCATCTTCGATTTCATACTGCTTTTACTCTGTCTGCTTCAATCACACTTAGCATCAACTGCTTAACAACTAGCATTAAAATAAATCTCATATTTTTAGAACCACATAATCAAATATAATTGTAATTACCATTTTCAAGTTAAACAGTTTGGTGCCCACCGTGGGGCTAAAGATAATAGTGATTGTTTTAGTGCTGGTTCACTGAAAACGCAAATTACTTTTCACGCTTCTTCTTGCCCAAGAATCTTTGATTTTAGGTCAAAATGTCCGGCTCAGTGAATGCATACGAAAGTTACAGCTTTGAGGACTTTTGAGAGAATGATGTAACCACCCCAAATGCTGGTGTACCGTCGCAAAACCCTGGTAGCGCAATGGAGCTAACCCCTGAGGACGCAGACTCATTCAATGGCCAGCACGACGATGTCGATCCTCATGCCGATAGGAGCGCGCACCGAGAAGGATAACATAGAGAGCGGGAAACTGCCGCTCAAAGGAAATGAGGGGTTAATCTCCAAGTGATCTTCGAAATTCTCCAGGAACAACAAATAGCGATTCCTCGGTTGCAAAACCATCAGAAAATATCGGGCGTGTCAGCATCAGCGACAGCCCCCTGAACCCGACCGGTATCGGAAAAGTCGAGAAATAATGGACCAGCAGCCGATCCCATCGTCGCAAGAATACTCGAAGATCTCACCAGGAGAATAAAGTCAAGGCTCCCAGAGAGAAAGCCAGAGCCACGGGGAGAAAGGTATCGACCTTACGTCGAAAATCATAGGAGCATCGTGAGGAGCAACGCACCCCAAATCAACCCAAAGACAGACCGAAGCCAAGATCGTCGAAGGGTGGCAGACAAAGATGGGTTTGGTAGGCGCACAGAGCCGACGAAGATATCCCAATCGACCAAGTACCAACTTCAGTAATGACATTTCAGACATTGTATCGGCCATGAGTGGAATCAAAGCCACCAGATGACCAAAACCCGTACTATCAGACCCTTCGCAGAGGGACCCTAACCTGGCGTGCAAGTTCCACGGTACCCACGGTCATAGAACCGAGGATTACAGACAACTCCAAAGGGAAGCAATCCGATTAGCTAGTAAAGGGTATTTTCAAGAGTTCGTCAGCAGCTGAATCATAAATCTTTCCCAAGGAGGGGCAACGACTTGAAAAGGCGGAGCAGGAAAACTCCAGCATTCCGTACATATGATCGTTGGGGGGAAACGACATCCCTCAGGGACCCATGATTAAGCGGGAAAAAATATCAGCTGTAGCGGCAGGGCAGATTCGGAACCACATGCCCGGAGATATCCTTACATTTAGCGACGGGGACCTCGAGACCCATCCTCACCCGCATAACGATGTGCTGGTAATTTCCTTTCTCTTGAATAACGTTCAAATTAAACGCATACTTGTGGATATAGGTAGTTTGGCCAACGTAATCAGGTCGGAAGTAGTGGAATAGCTCGAGCTGCTCGACCGAGTCATACCTACCTCACTAACCCTCAACGGATTCAACATGGCCGGTGAGGCGACGAAGGGGGAGATTACCCTCCCGGTTAACGTATCTGGGACAATTAAAAACACCAAGTTCCATGTCATCGAAGGGGACATGAGGTACAACGCATTGCTTGGAAGTCCATGGATGCACAACATGAGGGCAGTGCCGTCTACGTTCCACCAAATGATGAAATTTCCAACGGAAGACGGCATAAAGACGGTATATAAAGAACATCACGAGGCCAGGGAGATATTTGCTATCCATAATGAGGCACCAGCGCCTATGACCCCACCTCGGAGGAACCATAGGGGAGAATGACCCCCGAGGATGACGAGGAAGCTTTTCTCACCCCCCGCACCTTCGTCACCCCCGAGGAATCGAACGCAACTAAATCAACAGTCGAAGAGTTAGAGCATGAAGCCCTGGTCGAGCATTCCCCGGATCGAAAGGTATAACTGGGAACGGGGTTAACCCCCGAACTCAGGAAAAAATTCATTCAATTCCTTATCAATAACATCAACTGTTTCGCTTGGTCCCATTTAGACATGACAGGGATCCCGCCCGAAATAACCACCCATCAGCTAAGCGTCGACCCCAGGTTCAAACTGGTGAAGCAAAAGAGGAGGCCTCAATCCGAGGTAAAACACACATTCATCAAGGATGAGGTAACGAAACTCCTCAAAATAGGGTCGATTAAGGAGGTAAAATACCCCGATTGGTTGGCCAATGTGGTGGTAGTCCCCAAAAAGGGGAACAAGTTAAGAATGTGCGTAGATTATAAAGAATTAAATAGGGCGTGCCCTAAAGATTCATTCCCGCTGCCCAACATCGATCGCCTGATCGATGCCACGGCTAGGCACGAGACTCTCACCTTTCTCGATGCCTACTCGGGGTATAATCAGATTCAAATGAACCCCGGGGACATGGAAAAGACTTCGTTCATCACGAAGTACGGTACGTATTGCTATAACGTCATGCTCTTCAGGCTGAAAAACACTGGAGCCACGTACCAACAGTTGGTTAATAAAATGTTTGAATGCCAAATAGGCAAGTCCATAGAAGTGTATATTGATGATATGCTAGTTAAGTCCATGCGCGCAAAGGATCATCTGACCCATTTGCAGGAAACGTTTGATATTCTCAAGAGCTATAACATGAAGCTCAATCCCGAGAAATGTGCCTTCGGAGTAGGATCGGGAAAATTTCTAGTCTTCATGGTGTCAAACTGGGGGATCGAAATCAATCCCGACAAAATCAAAGCCATCAAGGAGATCACGGTGGTTAACAACGTGAAGGTCGTGCAACGACTGACTGGGTAGATAGCGGCTTTGGGACGATTCATATAAATATCGTTAGATAAGAGTCATCATTTCTTCTCCTTGCTCAAGAAGAAAAATAACTTCAAATGGACTTCCGAGTGCCAAAGTGCCTTGGAAGAGTTAAAGCGATATCTGTCGAGCCCACCTTTGCTCCACACCCCAAAATAAGGACGAAACACTATATCTGTACTTGGCCGTATCAGAGGTAGCGTAAGCGGTGTGCTGGTTCGGGAGGAACAAGGTATGCAATTCCTTATCTACTGTGTGAGTTGGACTCTAGGCGATGCCGAAACCAAGTATCCTCTTCTGGAAAAATTAGCCCTTGCGCTAATTAGCGCGTCTCGGAAGTTAAAGCCTTATTTTCAATGCCATCGCATTTGTGTCTTAACGACGTATCCACTTTGAAACATATTGCATAAACACGAGTTGTCGGGCCGATTGGCCAAGTGGGCCATCAAACTTGGAGGGTATGATATCAAAATTCAGCCCCGAACGACTATCAAATCGTAGATTTTGGCAGATTTCGTAGCTGACTTCACGCCCGCCCTGGTGCCCGAAGTAGAAAAAGAACTACTATTAAAAACGGGCACATATTCCACGGTATGGACCCTGTTCACCGACGGTGCCTCCAACGTGAAAGGATATGGGCTCGGCATAGTTCTAAAGCCACCTACGGGCGCATGATCAAACAATCTATAAAAACTGCAAAATTGACTAACAATGAAGCCGAGTACGAGGCTATGATTGCAGGTCTGGAATTGGCCAAAAGCCTCGGAGCCGAATTCATCGAGGCCAAATGTGATTCTCTCCTAGTGGTTAACCTGGTTAATGGGAGCTTCAAGGTTCGAGAAGACAGAATGCAGAGGTACCTTGACAAGACTCTAGTCACGCTGCATAGCTTCAAGGAGTGGACCTTAAACCACATATATCAAGAGCAGAATAGCGAGGCCGATGCCCTCATGAACCTGTGGTCTTCCATCGAAGAAGATGATACACTCCCCAGAGCTATTGTTCAATTAACCAAATTAGTGATTGAAGAAGGCCACGCCGAGATCAACTCCACCAACCTGACATGGGATTGGAGAAACAAATACATCAGTTATTTGAGAGACGGGAAGCTGCCCACAGAACCAAAAAAATCAAGGGCCCTACAGACCAAGGCAGCATGGTTCTCGCTCTATGAAAACAACACTATATATAGGAGGACCTTCAACGGGTCCCTAGCGGTATGCCTGGGACCGGGTGACACATATTATGTGCTTCGGGAAATCCATGAAGGTACATGCGGGAACCACTCTGGCGTCGATTCCTTAGTCCGAAAAGTGATCAGAGCAGGTTATTACCGGGAAAATATGGAAAAATACGCTAGGGAATTCGTTCGGAAGTGCGACAAATGTCAATGGTTCGCACCCATGATCCAGCAACCCGGCGAACATATGCATTCAGTCCTGTCGCCATGGCCGTTCATGAAATGGGGGATGGACATCGTCAGACCCCTACCGACGGCACCAGGTAAAGCCAAATTTATTCTGTTTATGACTGACTATTTCTTGAAATGGGTGGAAGCGCAGGCCTCCGAGAAGATAAGAGAGAAATAAGTCATTAACTTCATATGGGACCATATTCTGTGTCGGTTTGGGATCCCCTCCGAGATAACTTGCGATAATGGAAAGCAGTTCATCGGAGGCAAAGTAACAAAATTCCTTGAGGATCTAAAAATCAAGAGGATCTTGTTGACACCTTACCACCCATGTGCCAACGGTCAGGCCGAGTCCACAAACAAAACCATCATTCAGAACTTGAAGAAAAAGTTGGAAAGCGCAAAAGGTAGATGGAGGGAAATGATGCCCGAGGTCCTATGGGCATATCGAACCACTCCAAAATCGAGTACGGGGGAGAGGCCGTTCTCTCTGGTATATGGGTCCGAGGCTTTGATACCGGTCGAAGTAGGGGAACCGAGTGCCAGGTTCTGGCATGCTACAGAAGATTCAAATAACGAGGCCATGACTGCAGTCCTCAAACTGCTTGATGAGAAATGAGAGGCTTCACTAGTCCGGATGGCCACGCAAAAATAGAGGATCGAGAGGTACTATAACAGGAGAACAAACCTCCGACACTTTGGAGTCGGGGACTTAGTCCTAAGAAAAGTCACCGTAAACACTTGGAACCCTAATGAGGGGAAGCTAAGCCCGAGTTGGGAAGGGTCGTACCGTGTGCTCAGAGTGATTGGCAAAGGATCCTACAAGCTCGGTACCATGGAAGGCAAACAACTCCCGAGCAATTGGAACATATCCATGCTCAAACGCTACTACTGCTAAGGTAAGGTTATGCCCCCGTTTCCTTTCATTTGTCCCAAGCTAATCTCCTACAGATATCCAATGAAAGACATCGGAACATCCGTCAGCTTCAAAAGGCCCCTGGTGTCAAACGCGTTGCACTCTTTTCCTTCGATCGAGTTTTACCCCACTGAAAAATGTTTTTACTGGCAAGGTTTTTAGTGAGGCAACATCTATGCGTTCACCATGAAGAACTTAAACAAGCATTCAAGGATTCTCTCCTAGCAACCTCAAATGCTGGGGGACATCGCCCCTGAAGGTCGCCTCCGCAAACAAATCAAAGTAAGCCGAAGAGGGTTTTGGTAGGAAAATGATGTATCGGGCCAAACGGTCAAATGAAACGTGTCCGCATAGAAGGATCGAGCCCTCGACGGTAAAAAACATTTATGCTTGTACCAAACAATCAAAGGAATATTTTTCGTCACCATAATACTTCTACAAATCAAAGAAACTGCTATTTTCACAAGGAAAGGCCCAGGGCCAAAACATCCTCGATTCCTCGGGGACTATCATTAACATTCACTTCATCAAATTGTCAAACCCGAGGTCGTAAGATCCCAAACGGGTAACCTCGGGAGTGTTCGAAACTGTAAGACCTCAAGTAAGGCATGTCCAGATCATATAACCTTATAAAAGGCACAATCCCGACTTCAAAGCCAAGGCTATATATTCGAACTTGTAAGACCCCTAAAAAGGCATACCCTCGAATATAGATGCCGAGGATACGATACTCAGGATTAAAGGCTTCGGCTAAATATAAAACGACTCCGGTCGATAGGCTACGGCCAAACTAACGCAACTCGAGGACGGCCTACCATCGCGATAAAATCAAATCCTTCGAAATTACTTTGTTAAGAATCGGTTAAATCATGCTACCCTCGGCCTAAATAAAAGAGCTTCGATCATTTTCATGTCAGCTCCAAAAAAGAAAAGGCCTTTGAAACAAGTTTAGCCATAGGGCAAAGCCTTCCAAGGTGCTCACCTATCATCGCATAATGATCACGCTCAACTATGTCTTATCAAAAGACTAAGCGGGCGTTGTAAATATAATCTGAGTATTTTGCCCAGAGTCGAATCCCACATGGAATTAACCTATCAATTATTGATGTTAGACTCACTCAATTCTCGGTAATCAATTTCCCAAAAGTTATGTATATCAATTTCCGGTATTTTTACTAACTACAACTGAATGAAATTAAGTAAGCTAAAAGATAACTAATACTGATGTGTAAACAAATGCGATAAGGATCTAAGGTTATGGTTTCCCCCGTTGATGGAATCCATTCTTGTATATTTCATATAGTTTGGCCTAATCATCTCTATCAATCATGAACACTCATGTTACTGTAATTCTCTCTCGAGAAATTACGATAATTTACTAGACGCACTCTCTCGAGCTACGCTAGCTGACTTTTATTATAGTTCACTTTAGATTGCACCCAAGGTATCGTTATCTCTAACCCAACCTTTAAACCCTCGGTTATGGATATCTCATATACTTTAGGAGTGATGTTGTTCAACAACTACCTAAACATGTACTCTCTCTCGAGCAGATACACACTAAATAGGCACAACTAATTGAGGGCCCTTCAATCAACTACAATAATAACGTAGTTGAACAAACAGAAATGAAAACCAAAAAAACTATATTAATATAACAATAAGTTCATCCTCAAAGGGTTTCACCTTGATGATCTCCTCCTTTGGGCGAGTTGAACCTTATATAGGTCAAGTGGAATGGCCCCAAACTTCCAAATTTACCCCTGGAAAATAACGTGCACGCCTGGGACTAGAGCACCCGCGCTAGTCAACGCGCTAATCAACTTTTGTTCTGTCCGGGTATCGCTGGGTAGCGCGGTCGCGCTAGTGCCTGCGCTAATGGAGTTTTGTTCTGTCCCGGTAACTGGACTAGCGCAGCTGCGCTAGTGGGCGTGAAGGCCGCGCTAGTGGACTTATATTCTGTCCCAGCAAATTTCTTCCTTCTTTGCACACGTTAAATATTTCGATTGGCCTTTCCTTCAATTTTGCTCCAAACATCGTCCTATGTTCTTAATAGCTCATTGTCTCTTGCGAAATATAAAATAAATAATTAGAGCTATTTTAACATCATTTCACATTCCTAAGAAAGTGAACCATCATTAAGTTGGAGTGTAAATCTACACTAACTACGTGAATTTAGCCTATTATCAACACCCCACACTTAAATCATTGCTAGTCCTCGAGCAATCCACTATACCCTACAAAGGTCCTTGCACCAAGCATTTTCTTAAGGTGTCACACCACGAACATTTTACAAGCGTTGTACCTAACAATGTAACATTTATGCCTCAAGAGGAGACTCCCACATGCCACGCAATATGACTAATGTCGGTGAGGTTATAAAAGAAAGAACTATTAATGATACTCGCTAATAACCTGTACAGTTCATAAATCACTCAAGTAGAGAGCAATAATATAATCAAGTCATGAATCACATATAAAACCACCTCGGTGCAGAAGATAACGTAACATGCTCTGCTCAGTTAACAATCCAACATATAGAGAAGATATGCAAAACAAGGCATGTATACAGACTTTTGATCTAGCATATAAACAAGATACGTGAATAAAACTTGTATACAACCAAGGGAATAACCAAATCAACCACTGGCTAGTTTTCCTCATACCACGTGTACACCATCAAGAGAGAAACATGAGAGAGTGACCTTGCACGGACACGAAAAACTCACGTGCTGCACGAAAAACTCACGTGCCAATAATATCTTAACAACGCAGACAACTCACGTGCCAATAATATTAATCGCACGGACAACTCACGTGCAAATAATAACAATCGAACGGAAAACTCACGTGCTAATATTAACAATATTTTGGATCCGCACGGACAATTCACGTGTTATCATAACTCAACTGCACGGATAACTCACGTGCCAATAATCACAGTCATACGGACAACTCACGTGCCAATAATCACAACTGCACGGACAACTCACGTGCTACCAGTCCAATCCATATCACGCAGAAAGAAGATATACAAGTTTACATGGACATGATCAAAAGATATCAAATTTCATACTCACAGATTGGTACCAGTGATATGCTAAAGGGTATGCACGTGAGAAGTGTGCTACCATGACTCAAATCAGGCAAGTACAACATAAAAGTAGAAATTATCATGTTCAATTAGGAGATTAACCAATATATAATCTAAAGTATGATTCAAATATCTCACAAATGGGTTCAAACACAAGAAACATAAGATCATAAAGCTTAGCAATCAATTCAAGACATATCATAGCCTAAACACTATCCCAAGCATGAATAAGTACCCCGATACACGCACATAGGCTCAACCACATACATGTGCGCCACCCATAGCGCTTACCCTCCACTAATAACTCAGGCAACTAGTGCCTTAACCAAGTTTAGGTAAGATACATACCTCAAGCAAGACAAATCAATGCTCTAAGAATCCATTCCCACGCTAATCAACCTTTGTATGGCTCGAATCTAGCAAAAATAACTTAATAATATCAATAAAATCCGTAGAAAATAATCTCAAATAATAAAGCTATGATCTTAATTCAAATATGCAAAGTCTACCCAAAAGGTCAACCCAGGGCTCGCACTCTGGAACCCAATTAACCGGACACTCATTTTGGTACGAGTCCAAGTATATGTATTTGATCAAAATCCAACCTCAAATCGACTTGCAAATTATCAATTTTCACTCTCCAAAATCATAGTAAAAAACCTCCCAAATTTTACCTTTAATTCACATAAACTAGGTGTAATAATCTATAGGTAATCAATAGCTAACACCAAAATCAAGTAAATATCACTTACCCCTTCAATTGTAATGAATAGCCCTCCAAAAATCACGTACAACCGAGCTCCATAACTTAAAACAATAAAAAAATGACCAAACCCTTTGAAATAAATAATCTGTCCAGTATTTTTGCATTTGCGGACAGGTTACTGCATCTATGGATCTGCTTATGCGGACAAAATCTCGCATCAGTGAGTCCCACTTAATCTACCAACCTCCCTCATCTGCAACACCTTCTCCGTATCTGTGGGCTCGCTTCTGCGCCCTAACTTCCACGTATGGGATCCTTGGCTCCTCTAGCCCAGCTTCGCTTCTGCGGTCTCCAGCCCGTATCTGCGGACCCTTATCTGCAACCAAAATTCCGCATATGCAAAAACACCAGAACTCAACAAATCCTTCAGCAATTCCAACACAATCCAAAATGATCTGAAATCAATCCGAAGCACACCCGAGGCCCCTGTGACCCTGTCTAATCACACCAACAATTCATAAAATATAACACGGGCCAACTCGAGGTCTCAAATTACACAAAAACATCAAAACCACGAATCACACCTCAATTCAAGCCTAAGGAACTAATCCACATTTTCAAATTCAAAACTTACGCCGAACATGCCTAAGAAACTTGGAATGACCTTAAATTTTTTATGCATGTCCCAAATGACACAACATACCTATGACAATTCCTAGAACCACGATCTGAACCCAATATCATCAAATTCAACTCTCGGTCGAACCTATGAACCTTCCAAACTTTCATCTTTCCAACTTTTGCCAAATTGGACCAAATCAACCTAGGAACCTCCAAATCCAAATCCTGACATACGCCTAAGTCCAAAATCACCATACAAACCTATTGAAACCATCAAAACACCATTCAGAGGTCGTTTACACAAAAGTTATACTCCGATAAACTTTTACAACTTAAGCCTCCAACCAAGGGACTAACTGTCCTAATTCTATCCAAAACTCCCTCGAAACCACCCCCGCGAGTCATACAATCACAAATAAACATATGTAAGGCATCACATAGGGAACACAAGGCTAAAATACTCAAAAACACTAGCTGGATTGTTACATTCTCCCCCTCTTAAACAAACGTTCATCCTCGAACGAGTCTAGAATCATACAAGGGATATAAAAAATGTGAGGATATCTGCTCTGCATCTCCTGCTTGGTCTCCAAAGTAGCCTCCTCAGCTGGCTGACCTCTTCAAAGAAACTTCACTGATGCTATATTCTTCGACCTCAACTTTCGAACCAGCGGGTCTAAAATGGCCACTGCCTCCACATCATAAATCAAATCCTCATTCGACTGCACCGTGCTGAAATCTAATCCATCTGACGGATCCCCATAATACTTCTGGAGCACAAAAAATGAAACAATGGGTGAACTCCCGATAAAATAGGTGGCAAGGCAAATCTGTAAGCTACCTCTCCAACTCTCTCTAGCACCTCAAAAGGACTAATGCACCGAAGGCTCAACTTGCCTTTCTTCCCGAACCTCATCACACTCTTTATGGGCGAAACTCTGAGAAGAACCTTCTCACACACCATGTATGCCACATCACGCGTCTTCCTGTCATCATAAATCTTCTTCCTGGAGTGGCTGTACGAAGCCGCTCCTGAATCAACTTCACCTTCTCTAAAGTATCTTGAACTAGATCAGTGCCTAATAACCTAGCCTCCCCAGGCTCAAACCAACCAACCGGAGAATGACATCGCCTCCCAAATAAGGCCTCATAATGAGCCATCTAGATCCTGTTATTGCAGGCGAACTCATCTAATGGTAGAAACCGATCCCATTATCCCCCAAAATCAATGACATAGGCTCGCAACATGTCCTCCAAAATCTAAATAGTGCGCTTGGACTGTGTGTCCATCTGGGGATGAAATGTTGGACTCAGCTCGTCCTGTGTTCCCTACTCATGCAACACTGCTCTCCAAAAATGTAATGTAAACTATGTGCTTCGATCTGAGATAATAGATACGGGCACATCATGAAGGAAACAATCTCTTGAAGATAAATTCGAGCCACCTGCTCTAAAGAGTAGGTAGTCATTACTGGAATGAATTGTGCAAACTTGGTCAGTTTGTTCACAATGACCCATACACATCAAATCTCCACGAGGTCCGCGGAATACCAACTAAAAAATCAATAGTGATACACTCCCACATCCACTTCAGAATATAAAGCCTCTAAAGCAAACCACCAGGTCTTTGATGCTCATACTTAACCTGCTGACAATTCAAATGCCAAGAAACATACTGAAAAATATCCTTCTTCATCCTCTGGAAACATTCATTTGCTTTTAGCTCCCCTTGCTCCATCCATTGGCTCTTCGAAGTTCCAAACATTCGTTATCTACTAGGGATGGGAGCCACACTAACGTAATAGTTGCCCCTTCCAGGATTCGAGTGCACGTTTTTGTAGTATGAGTACACCATCTAGGTATCTCACAAGGAGATCCATTATCACCTTTGTAATATCCTTCAGAAATGTCAACTAACGCAAACCATCCATTCATCATTTTGGGTTACTCTAACCCCATCCGGATACTGCTATCCTGTCTTTATCTTAAACCATATCTGTTAGCTCCCATAGGCCATGACTGAGATAGGTGTGGCCGATTGTACGTACATCTATTACTATTGAAGGTAATTCAAAAAGGCTTATGTCTCCCTACCTAAATGGTAAATAATGATAATCTTTATTAAGTGGGTACCTTGTACCCTTATTTGCCTTGCTTCTTTTACTCGCTGCAACTCGTGTCTAACTTCCGATTCCGTTATTTCTTTTTACTGTAAGAATGGATAAGTTTTCTTTCCTAAAAGCTCCTTATCAAGAACCGTACACCTTTTAGTACACGCATGATCTGCTGAAGATCTCTTATTTACTCATCATAAGTAAGATGAAACATCGAGTTCTTCTAACTCAACACTTTCACAACTATATCTCTTACCGATCATCTTTCTAAACATAGACACCGTCTTAGTACGAATAAAATAGAAGTTCGGAATTTGAATTCTTATAAGTGAGTTCTACCACACGATCTAGAGTAAGAAGAAAGAGTAACAGTCCTAAATGCCCTGTAGCCTTCTGCTTATAAGTGTGGTGCACGACACACCCATAAACAAGACTCAACTAGACATAGCTTGGGACACATTGCAAGACAACTGCGAATGCTGACAAAATATCAACATAAAGCTGGGCCGACAAGGCCGTCATAACTACAACAGCTGGCAACCAACAGAATATACATAAAAGGCCTACCAGCCCAACATACTGCACTAACTGACATGATATGTCTACAAACCTCTACTGGTGGATATACTGTGATCGGAATAACTCCCCGACCTACTCATAACATATATACATATATACACAAGATGTACATAAAGCTCTAGACACGGAAACTCCGAAAGGCATGGAGCTTACCGATCAAGCGGAACCCGGAAAACACTTAATGAGGAGGTCTACCCGTCTGTCCATCTGAACCTCCACGCATGAAATGCAGTGTCCCCAGAAAAGGGACGCCAGTACGAAATAATGTACGGAGTATGTAAGGCAATATACTGAAAGCTGAAACTGAACTGATAATATAATAAGTGAAAGCGACTGGAAGTCAAAGATAATGTGATGATATGCTTACCTGCTGATACTGACTCAACTCTCTCAATATAGTAAGTAAAATAGTTGTACGACCCTATAAGGCTCCGGATATACATACATACATATATATATATATATATATATATATATATAAAACTGCTCTGCCGTAGTAGGCTCGCTCATAGGCACTCGACCATACTAGGCTCTGTATCTCGACCAACTGGGCTCGCTCATAGGCGCTCGACCACAGTAGGCTCGGTATATAGCTTACCATCTGAGCAGAGGTTGTCCAATTGGGGCCTACCCATCGATTATAGCTCGATGGTAATGAAAATATTGTAATACTCTATATAAAGTCTTCGCTCTCTTGACTGGAAGAAGGAAATACTCGATTGAATATGAAGTCCCGATAAATAGAATATTGTAACTTACAAAACTAGAAAAATTTATGTAACTTACGAGATTAGAAAATTATACGTAAATTCCGGAATATGAATTTTTCTTTATTCCTCGTTATCAAACTCGTGTAATGACGGGATCATGCAAAAATAAAAGAAGAGCTTAGCCTTAACATACCTGAGTGAGGAAAAATCCGTGAATTATATTTCCAAAACATGTGGGATTGGTTACAGAACCATTCTCGGTCAAGAGCTTCTAAGAGAAACCCTCTTAAACCACCATTTTATTTTCAAACCAACCTCTCATTAGTATTGTAACTACTAAGACTACTGCAGACTTTTCTTCCAAATTTTACCATTGTCAGCATGTCTCATTGTCTAAACAAATGTTAAGATTTAAGCTCTTGATCTTTATCTTTGCAATATGTAGGATCTATGTGAATGCCTAGGAAAATTGACTAACGGTCTTCCTCTTAAGCAAAAGCAACGTAACTAATGGATGTCTTGGGACAGTGACCAAAGCATAATTTTTTGTTTCTTACGACATGCCCTACTTTAACATTTTCTTACCTGATACTCACTACATATTTCCACCTTATCGAAATAGTTTAAGAGTCATCACTTGAAGAAAAGGTGGCTGCCACGTGGGAGACTATCCAACCTTACCTAATTACACTAATGTTCTGCTACCCGATAATTAACTAATTACCCACTTAATTAAGAATTATCTCAAATTACATAAAAAGCTACACTTTTTTAATACACTTTACACACCTTACTATCATTGCCATGTGGTACCTTGTATGGTACTAGTTCATAAATATTGGATATTATAGCTCGGACCTTATTTTATCCCAAATTGCCAAACTTCGACGAAACTTATTTTCTTTGATTTGATTACCCTCTCACCTTCACGAATTTACTCATCACTTGTTTGAAATAGCATGATACTTGTAATCTCAAAATAATCTTGTCTTTGAACTGATGTCAATAATCTTTACGACAAATTCAACGTACAATACTACAGGGTACAACATCGTCGTAATTTAATACTGCAAAGTGTAACATCATCGTAATGTAATACTGCAAGGCGTAACATCATCGTAATATAATACTGTAGGACGTAACATCATCGTAATATTGCGGGGCGTAACATCATTCCCCCCTTTTGAAGCTTCATCCTCGAATGTTGACTGATGCTGTTATCATTTTCATAACTTATAGCTCTTGTGAATACCTTAAACTCTCCTTGCAATTCAGGAAGTTGTTCTTTGTATAAATCCACAAGCCAAGGCATTCCCCCCTTTAAGCTCTTTCTTACACCACGACTTGTAGTCAGAATCCTTCTAATCTGGTAACTGTTGCTACCTTCTATCATGCAGCCTGTACGATTCTAATTTTGTATGTGCGCCTATGCGAAGCTTCTCTCCTCTTTACTCCAGTCCTTAGCCACTTTGGGCGTCATTAGCTTTACTTCATCTAAGTAGGCCATACTATACCATAACTCTTACTTTGATTTATTGTTACTGAGTTATGCGACCAAACTTCAGGTTACTCTCTCGCTGCTTATCATGTATGTATAAATCTAATTCCTTCAATGCTTCCTTGCTACCATTTATCTTAAGAATGACAACCGGATCTCCTCTCATACTGTTGAACTTAAGATCTATCATGTACCACTGATAACTTGACCTCTTATGTAACACTGGCGCTAGGGCTCACGACTCATCGGGGACAGCTGGAGTAATTAGATTGATCCACCTAGGGGCGATACCCTGCTTTCATTAACCGTATCTCACAGCATCCCAATGTGATTCATCTTGCGTGGGTATTTCAATCCTGTCCAATTCATGAGATCCCTTTCTTTTCCTTGTCAGATCATTACTCAATCGAAAGCGCAAACATCATCCTTTGTCTATAACAATTACATCCTCATCCTATTAACAGGGCAACATTCCATCTCTTTTACATGTTATTAGTCTTAGACTCCTTTGAGATCATTTAGGGTATAGTGAGCTTTGTATAACTTAGAGAAACCATACGCTTTGCTTTTTTTTCACGGGCTTAATCTTGAGGACCTATCCATTTTGTTATAGCTTGCGATCTACACATCTTTATTTATATTACTTGTAACCTTTCAACTTGCTTGCATCATAGATTTTCTTACGTCATTTTGGGAACTTCAAGCGAGACATCACATCGTCCCTAACTCTTTTTTATTCTCTTAGTCAGTACTTTCGATGCCTAGAGCATAGGCTAGAATATACGCCACTGACGATGCTGCTATCATTTCTGGATACTGAATCCCCGCGCTTTTAGACTTCTATCCAAAGTATGGACTATTCACAACCTCCTACGTTTGAGTATCGTGTATGTTATTCATTTTCACCTTTCTTACCTTAAAATCTCGCATCACATCTTCTATTACTTGCACCTCTGATGCATACATGGGAGCTTCGTACTGACTCCTTATGAGGGTGGTGCTCTTCTGACTGGCTTGATCGTTGAGTCGTTATAGAATATGGCTAATGTACTATCTCTCTTAGTACCTATGATATTTAAGAGTGATGCTGCAATGTTCTAAATCACGAGGTCTATAATTTTTCGGGTCTAGTGATCAGACTCCTGATTTACTTAGTTGGTGTAACTCTTTAGTTTCCTCTTTCCTCTGATCAACTTTTATGTAGGATTAAATTATCTTCCGATCTGCAACTCATGGTATTGGTTATTACTTTAGTCTTTCATGAATGCTATGGGATATCCTTGATACAATCGTCTAACAATTCAATTATTGATTTATGACTTGGTCTCAACTCTTTCCTTTTAACTTATACCAGAGTCTTTTACGACTGTATATGCTGAATGTATAAAACTCCGAACCCTTAAGTGCGTTCGTAACATAACCAACTCTGGATCATTGATTGAATAATTTCTTTCGTTCTATCTTAGCTTTCTTTCAAGATAAGATATTACTTTTCCCGGTCTTTCTGCCCCCTTGTTGCGTGCATACTTAGCTTACCTTAGGTCCTACGCATACCATAGTTTTCATGCAACTCGTATGATCTCGAATATTACTTTTAAATTTACTTCCCATTCATTAGCTACGGTAGGTTCCACTTCCTTTGGAGTGCTTACAATGTTGTTGTGAGACTGTTGTTACACGAGCATTTCCTCTTTAGGTCGTTGTGCTTAGGTTGAAGCCTTTTTCCTTATTTCCTCAGCTAGTTTTTCGTTGTAGTACTTAGGGAGAACCCTTGACTCTTGTAAAGCTTTGAGCTTATTACAGACCTTTTTACGTCCTTCCTTGCCTATAATCATCCGTAGTTTCTTACCTCCGTGCCCTTGTTCTTGTAGTGTTGCTTTTGAACTGATATTCTGACTTTCTTCCCAGTGGCACTCTCTTTTATTTCAGTAACACTCATACGGTACCTTTAACTACCCCGACTCTTATGTGAATATATCTCAACTATTATAATGACATTACTGCAAGGCTGAATGTTCCATTTTTGGGTTTACTATATTTATCACGATCTACTGATTTGTTTGTATCCTCTTATTTAGCCATAACTAGGCTCTTCATGAATCAACTACTAACTACTTGTTGTCCCGTTTCATATCAATATTCTGCGAAATCTTTCTTTGGATATTTTATTTGTCTTAACTTATGTCTCGTAATGGCTCCTTATTTATCAATAACATCTTAGGCAGAAACCTTTACTTTCTCTCCTTGGCGTCGTGTTTGCGTAATGTCCTGGAATCGTAGCATACATGTAGGCATTGAATAAGTGCAATTTCATCCCTTTTTTGTTTTTATCCCATTCTTCCTTTACCATTCTATAATTACTAGAACCACTTAATTCTAACATAATGTCACATCATTCCATATCCCCCCCTTTAGGGGAGTACTAAGAGTTGGAGCTACGACAACCTGCCTATAGATGTTCTACCTCTTCATTTTTGGCATCCTTTCACATCATCGATGATCCTTACTCTCCTTGCGATAATCCTTCTGTACCAAGGATAACAAAATTCCTCACTCGCGATGGTGACACTTAATGTAACTGGCATATACAGTCCCTTAAGCTTAACTTTGCTCATATTGCTTGCTTTAAGGAAACGTCTCCCTGAATGACCATTCTCAGAATTCATCATGGATCTTCTTTTGTTTTCCATTCTATTATTGCCAGAATGCAATCTTAAATTCTCATGATGATGACTATTATCAAATCACTCAGTTCCTACTTCATGTATAGTTTATCTTGTTCTCCAGTCCAAACTGATTCCTATTACTCTGGGGTCTAACTTTTCCTTCTGTCAATCACGTTAAAGTCGTTAACTTATTTCTCGAAATAAAGATGTGACTGTATGGCCTATACTTTTTTGTTGACTTAAGGCCCATCACATCTCGTCTCTTTCTTCATTTGACAATAGATTCTGTAACACTCTACCGTTGCCATCCATGTATCACATCTCACTCATAATGCTTCATTATCCATATTTGTACTTCCCTGCTAATATTTCTGTCTATCACTTTATTCTGGAAATTCGAACAAAACATTCTTTTGCTTTTAGCTCCCCTTGCTCCATCCATTGGCTCTTTGAAGTTCCAAATATTCTTTCTCTACTAGGGACGGGAGCCACACTAAGGTAATAGTTTCCCCTTCCAGGATTCCAGTGCACGTCTTTGTAGTATGAGTACACCATCTAGGTATCTCACAAGGATATCCATTAGCACCTTTGTAATATCCTTCGAAAATGTCAACTAACGCAAACCATCCATTCATCATTTTGGGTTACTCTAACCCCATCCGGATCCTGCTATCTTGTCCTTATCTTAAACCATATCCGTTAGCTCCCATAGGGCATGACTGAGATAGGTGTGGTCGATTGTACGTACATGTATTACTGTTGAAGGTAATTCAAAAATTCTTATGTCTCCCTTCATGAATGGTAAATAATGATAATCTTTATTAACTGCGTACCTTGTACCCTTATTCGCCTTGCTTCTTTTACTTGCTGCAACTCATGTCTAACTTCCGATTCCGTTATTCCTTTTTACTGTAAGAATGGATAAGTATTCTTTCCTAAAAGCTCCTTATCAAGAACCGTAACCCTTTTAGTACACGCATGATCTGCTGAAGATCTCTCATTTACTCATCATAAGCAATATGCAAAATCGAATTCTTCTAACTCAACACTTTCACAGCGATATCTCTTACCGAACATCTTTCTAAACGTAGGCACCGTATTAGTACGAATAAAATAGAAGTTCGGAATTTGAATTCTTATAAGTGAGTTCTACCACACGATTTAGAGTAAGAAGAAAGAATAACAGTCCTAAATGCCCGGTAGTCTCCTGCTTATAAGTATGGTGCACGACACACCCATAAACAAGACTCTACTAGACACTGCTTGTAGACTCCCTAGGACAAAACTGCTCTGATAACACTTTTGTCACGCCCCGAACATGGGGGCGAGACCGACACTCGGTGCCTCATCTATCCTTGCGTACCAACTTGCGACTAAGGAACTTTGAACATGTGATATCATACTTTGGCCATGGGCCACATTGCAAGACAACTGCGAATGCTGACAAAATATCAACATAAAGCTGGGCCGACAAGGCCGTCATAACTACTACAGCTGGAAACCAACAAAATATACATAAAAGGCCTACCAGCCCAACATACTGCACTAATTGACATGATATGTCTACAAGCCTCTACTGGTGGATATACTGTGATCGGAATAGCTCCCCGACCTACTCATAACATATATACATATATACACAAGATGTACATAAAGCTCTAGACCCGGCAACTCCGAAAGGCATGGAGCTTACCGATCAAGCTGAACTCGGACAACACTTAATGAGGAGGTCTACCCGTCTGTCTATCTGAACCTGCACACATGAAATGCATCGCCCCCAGAAATGGGACGTCAGTACGAAATAATGTACTGAGTATGTAAGGAAATATACTGAAAGATGAAATTGAATGATAATATAATAAGTGAAAGCGACTGAAAGTCAAAGATAATCTGAAGATATGTTTACCTGCTGATACTGACTAAACTCTCTCAATATAGTAAGTAAAATAGTTGTCCGGCCCTATAAGGCTCGGTGTATATATATAACTGCTCTGCCGTAGTAGGCTCGCTCATAGGCGGTCGGCCATACTAGGCTCTGTATCTCGACCAACTGGGCTCGCTCATAGGCGCTCGGCCACAGTAGGCTCGGTATATAACTTACCATCTGATCAGAGATTGCCCAATAAGGGCCCGCCCATTGATTATAGCTTGATGATAATGAAAACACTGTAATACTCTATATAAATTCTCTTCTCACTTGACCGGAAGAAGGAAATACCCAATTGAATATGAAGTCCCTATAAAGAGAATATTGTAACTTACAAAACTAGAAAAAATTATGTAACTTGCGAGACTAGTAAATTATACGTAAATTTCGAAATATGAATTTTTCTTTATGCCTCAATTAAAAAACTCGTATAATGACGGGATCATGCAAAAATGAAAGAAGAGCTTAATCTTAACATACATGAGTAGGAAGAATCCGTGAATTATATTTCCAAAACATGTGGAATTGGTTACAGAGCCATTCTCGGTCAAGAGCTTCAAAGAGAAACTCTCTTAAACCACCATTTTATTTTCAAACCAACCTCTCATTAGTATTGTAACTACTAAGACTGCTACAGGCTTTTCTTCCAAATTTTACTATTGTCAGCATGTCTCATTGTCTAAACAAATGTTAAGATTTAAGCTCTTGATCTTTATCTTTGCAATATGTGTAGGATCTATGTGAATGCCTAGGAAAATTGACTAACGGTCTTCCTCTTAAGCAAAAGCAACGTAACTAATGGATGTCTTGGGACAGTGACCAAAGCATAACTTTTTGTTTCTTACGACATGCCCTACTTTAACATTTTCTTACCTGATACTCACTACATATTGCCACCTTATCGAAATAGTTTAAGAGTCATCACTTGAAGAAAAGGTGGCTGCCACGTGGGAGACTATCCAACCTTACCCAATTACATTAATTAATTAATTAATTAATTAATTAATTAGGTAATGTTCCGCTATCCGGTAATTAATCAATTACCCACTTAATTAAGAATTATCTCAAATTACATAAAAAGCTACTCACTTTTAATACACTTTACACACCTTACTATCATGGCCTTGTGGTACCTTGTATGGTACTAATCCGTAAATACCGGTATTATAGCTCGAACTGTATTTTATCCCAAATTGCCAAACTTCGACGAAACTTATTTTCTTTGATTTGCTTACCCTCTCACCTTCACAAATTTACTCATCACTTGTTTGAAATAGCATGATATTTATAATCTCCAAATAATCTTGTCCTTGCACTGATGCCGATTATCTTTACGAAAAATTCAACGTACAATACTACAGGGTGCAACATCGTCGTAATTTAATACTGCGTAGTGTAACATCATCGTAATGTAATACTACAAGGCGTAACATCATCCTAATATAATACTGTGGGATGTAACATCATCGTAATATTGCGTGACGTAACAAGTCACCTCCCTAGCATTACCGTGTTAGTTCAAACATGTAGGGATCATCATACTGACATGCCTGATGCACTCAAACAAGGAAGACCGTGATACAACACAATCAAGAACCTTGCTATGCTCAGAAATATCCAACCTCACGAGTCTTTTGGCCCAAGCCTTAACATCCAAAGCTAATGGTGTCTCTTAGTTGGGATAAAAACGAGACTCCCCATGCTCTCAGCCTTCCTGCTCAATACATCGGCTACCATATTGGCCTTACCTAAATGATAAAGAATGGTAATATCATATTCATTTATAGATTTGACCACCTCCATTGCCTCAAGTTTAGATGTTTTTTCTTGAATAAGTGCTGGAGACTCCTGTGATATGTGAACACCTCACAAGACACACTATAAAGATAGTGGCGCCAAAGTTTGAGTGCGTGAACAATAGCTGCTAGCTCCAAATTGTGTACTTGGTAGTTTTTCTCATGGGGCTTTAATTGACGCGAAGCATAAGCAATCACTCTGCTATCCTGCATCAACACACACCCAATGCCGACCCGTGAAACATCACAATAGATTGTATAAGAACCTAATCCCGAAGGTAAAACTAGAACTGGAGTTGCAGTCAAAGCAGTCTTGAGCTTCTGAAAGCTCTCCTCATACTCATCAGACAACCTGAATGGGGAACCTTCTACGTCAATCTAGCCAATGGGTCTTCTATAGATGAAAACCCCTCCACAAAACAACGATAATACCCAGCCAACCCAAGGAAACTTCGAATCTCAGTAGCGGTAGAAGGCCTGGTCCAACTATGAGTTGTCTTAATCTTCTTTGGATCCGCGTTAATCCCCTCACTAGACACCACATGACCAAAGAATGCATTGAGTCTTATCAAAACCGGCACTTGGAGAATTTAACATATAGCTTCTTCTTCCTCAAAGTCTTGAGCAGGATCCTCAAGTGCTGCTCATGCTCCTTGTCACGACCCAAATCTTAATTTAGGTCATGATGGCGTCCAACACCGTAGTCAGGCAAGCCAACGCTTAATCAACTAATAAAGCATTCCAACACATACCAAGTTTTAAGTTTAGAACATTAAGTGGAACCGGATAATTAACCATTCTAAATAAATGTTACTAGAAGGATCATGAACCAAAATATACAATCCCAAAAATATAATGTCTACTAAGTGTGTGCCAGGAACTAATGTCACAAGTCTACGGGCATACTAGTAGAATATACAAAAGGTGAAATGAAACTGTCCCACTGTCTGAAAGTAATAGACGAGAATAAACAAAAGAAAACTCCATAGTGCTGCTGAGAATTGCCAGGGGAAGCAGCTCACCGTGAAGTCAAGTCCAGATATACTCAGGATCGAGTTATGGTCTGATAACCAGATGCACCAGCCTCGGAACCTGTACAATTAAGTACAGAAGCGTAGCATGAGTACATAATTAAATATGTACCCAGTGACTATCCAGTCTAATCTCGAAGAAGAAGTGACGAGAGGTCGACTTGACACTTACTAGGGTCCAACAATATAATTAAAAAGGATACGATAAAGGCAACATGCATATGAGGATAATGAAGAAGTAATTAACAAAGATAGCCACAATTCAAATAAATACTGAAAAACAATTAAACAATTACTAACTTCGTTTTCCCCCGGATACCTATCAATTCAATATTCATGAAATCATTAACAAAATAGCATACACATAACGGGATAAGGACAACCGGCCTGAGCCATCATAATAACCATATTTGTGCACTGCCGAAGAGTCGATCGGCTTGAACCATAGAAGCATCTATCAACTTGCCGTTGTGTATGGCCCGCTCCCATGAGAGTGGGGGAAAATAACACTCCGCTCGCGGAAACATAAATTTGCGAAGCAGGCACATGCACACACACATTTTTCTTTAAATTATTCTTCAGTGAACAATTTCCTTTAAACTACCAAATTCCATGACTTTTCTTGAAATAAAGATGCATACGATGGAATCATAAAGCATAAAATTCAAATTGAGGAAAATTTACAAGGCATGGTGTGAGCCTAACTACCCGGACATAACAAAAATAGTCACTACGCACGGACTCTCATCATCGCGTACGTACGTAGTCCCCACAATCATTAACACACAATCATTTAGCTCACCTATGGGGACAATTTCCTCTTATAAGGTTAGAAAGGAGACTCACCTCGTGCCGAGCCTACTTTCCGGGTCAACATTACTCCTGCAACTCCAAACTTGTCTCCCAAGGACTCGAAACTAGTCAATTGATGCACAAATATATTAACTTATACTCAAAGGCGTGAAATTTCCCTATTTAATTAAGCATTTTAGCCTACTTTTAAATATCTCAAAATACACCCCCGGGCCCACATGCTCGGATTCCGGGAATTTTCGAAGGAAACACTCACCCATAGCCTAAGGATATATAATATATAGTCTTTTTATGATTTCATGGAAAATTCCTTGGTCATTCTCCCATTTTTTATAAAACCTAGGTTTTTACTCTAACCCACGATTTTCACTAATTAGTGTGTTAATCTACCTTAGAATCCATGTATTAGACTAGGGTTTGGTTAGGAATTACTTCCCTCAAAGTAGCTAGGTCGGTACCCCCTCTTGAATGCTCAAAATAACCCCAAGAAAGAAGAAGAATGCCAAAAAAATGGTTAAGTCCCGTTATGAAAAGCCACTACTCAGCTGCCCCTTCATCGCGAATGCGACAAGGGCATCGCATTCGCAAAGGCCAATGGCCCAGGCCCCTGAAGGCCATTATATGCGAACGCGAAAGGGGTCCTGCGATTGCGAATACTATCTGGGCTAGACCATCACGAACGCGGTGGACTTCTTGCGGACGCGAAGAGCAAAGAGGCATGGCCCCGTCCCACACCTGTGCGAATGCGAAGACAAGGGTGCGGACGCGATGGTCAGAGGTCCAACCCATCACGAACATAGGGTGGGATTTGCGAATGCATAGAGCATTAGCTGTCCCAGTCCAACTCCTTCTTCGAAAACGCGGCCGCCCTCTCGCTAACGCGAAGAAGGAAACCAGACAGTGAAATTTCTAATTTTTAACATTTAGCTCCGAGTGGTCAAAAACTCACCCGAGCCCCCCGGGACCCCGTCCAAAGGCACTGGCAGGTCTGTATTCATGATATGGACTTGCTCGAATTCTCGAAACGTGAAAAATAACAACAAAACTAAGAATCCGACCCCAAAACAAAATTGAATCAAACTTTGAACTTCAAGTTTTAGAATTCGCTTTCAATGCGCCGAACCTACCTATACTACTCGGAATGACACCAAATTTTGCAGGAAAGTCATAAATGACATAACGGAACTATTCCCGGTCTCGGAATTCTGTTTGGACCTCGATAACACAAAAACACGTTCCAGACCTCAATTCTTAAACTTATGGAATCATATTTCGCTATTTGACGCCAAAACGCTCCCGGGTCATCCAAAACCCATTCGAGACATACACACAAGTCCGAATCAACATACGAAGCTACCGGAACTGTTAAAACTCGATTCCGAGGTCATTTACTCAAAATGTTGACCGAAGTCAAACTTGGGCTTAAAGGCCAACCTTAAGGAACTAAGTGTTCCTATATCATTCCAAATTCATCCAAATCCCGAACCACCCGTCCCCACAGGTCATAAATCATTAAAAGAAACTACGGGGAGTCTCATTTAGTGGAACGGGGTCCTAAAATGCAAAATGACCGGTCGGGTCGTTACATTATCCACCTCTTCAACAAACGTTCGTCCTCGATCGGGTCTAGAATCATACCTGAAGTGCTGAATAAGTGTGGATACCGACTCTGCAAGTCCTCCTCGGACTCCCAAGTTGCCTCCTCGACTGGTTGGCCCCTCCACTAGACCTTCACTGCAGAAACTCTCTTGGACCTCAACTGGCGATCCTGCCTGTCAATAATAGAAACTGGATCCTCCTCGTAGCCCAACCTCTCATCCAACTGAATGGTGCTGAAATCAACCACGTGAGAGAAGTCGGCGTGGTATCTCCGGAGCATGGATACATGAAAGACCGGATGAACTCCTAATAAACTGGGAGGTAAAGCAAGCTCATAAGCAACCTCTCCGATCCGCCTCAATACCTCAAAAGGACCTACAAACCTTGGGATCAGCTTGCCCTTCTTCCCGAATCTCATAATACCCTTCATCGGCGAGACCTTCAACAGAACCTTGTCTCCCTCCATAAATGATACGTCACGCGCCTTCTGATCCGCGTAACTCTTCTGTCTAGACTGTGCTGTGCAGAGCCTCTCCTGAATCAACTTTACTTTCTCCAAAGCGTCCCTCACCAGGTCGGTGCCATATAACTTAGCCTCTCTAGGCTCAAACAACCCGATAGGAGAACGACATCGCCGACCATATAAAGCCTCAAATTGAGCCATCTCGATGCTGGACTAATAACTATTATTATAAGCAAACTCGGCCAGAGGCAAGAACTGGTCCCACTGGCCTCCAAAGTCAATCACATATGCCCTGAGCATGTCCTCCAATATTTGAACTGTCCGCTCCGACTGACCGTCAGTCTGAGGGTGAAATGCTGTGTTGATATCTATCTGGGTACCCAACTCACTATGCAATGCTCTCCAGAAGTGCAAGGTGAATTTAGGACCTCAATATGATATAATGGACACCGACACACCGTGCAACCAGACTATCTCCCGAATGTAGATTTGGGCTAACCTCTCAGAAGTATAAGTAGTAGCCATTGGAATGAAATGCGCCGATTTGGTCAATCTATCCACAATGACCCAAACCGCGTCAACCTTCCGCAAAGTCCGAGGTAACCAAACCACGAAGTCCATGGTGATGCGTTCCCATTTTCACTCAGGAATGGGCATCTGCTGAAGTAGGCCTCCTGGCCTCTAGTGCTCATACTTGACATGCTGGCAATTAAGTTATCTATCCACGTACTCCACTATGTCTTTCTTCATACGCCTCCACCATAAATGCTGCTTCAAGTCACGATACATCTTCGTAGCACCAGGATGAACAAAATACCGTGAACTATGTGCCTCCTCTAGAATCCTCTCCCTCAGGCCATCAACATTAGGAACACATAGACGACCCTGAAGTCTCAGAGCACCATCCGCACCCATAGTAACCTCCTTGGAACCACCCTGAACCACAGTCTCTCGTAGCTCTGCCAAGCATGGATCATCAAACTGCCGAGCCTTAATCTCTCCCAATAACGAAGACTGAGCAACCACATGTGCTAGAACTCGGCGAGGGTCTTAAAGGTCTAATCTCACCAGGGGATTAGCCAATGGCTGAATGTCCAAGGCTAAAGGTCTCTCCTCTGCTGCAATATAAGCAAAACTACCCATACTCTCCAACTTTCTGCTCAAGGCATCTGCTACCACGTTCTCCTTGCCCGGATGATAAATGATGGTTATGTCACAATCCATCAGCAACTCAAGCCACCTGCGCTGCCTCAAATTAAGATCCCTCTGCTTGAACAAGTGCTGCAAACTGCAGTGGTCTGTATAAACCTCACAGGACACCCCATACAAGTAGTGCCTCAAAATCTTAAGAGCATGAACAATCGCTGCCAACTCCAAGTCCTGCACATGATAATTCTTCCCATGAACCTTCAGCTGGCGCGAAGCATAAGCAATAACTCTCCCTCCTGCATCAGCATACACCCCAAGCCAACGCGTGAAGCGTCACAATACATTGTATACATCCCAAAACTGAAAGGCAATACTAGAACTGGTGCTGAGGTCAATGCTGTCTTGAGCTTCTGAAAACTCGCCTCACACTCGTCGGGCCATCGGAATGGGGCATTCTTCTAAGTCAATCTAGTCAGTGGGGCTGCAATGGATGAAACACCCTCCACAAATCGGCGATAATAACCTGCTAGGTCCAAGAAGCTCCTGATCTTTATAACTGAAGTAGGACGTGGCCAGCGCTGAACTGCCTCAATCTTCGTAGGATCAACCTTGATACCCTCTCGGATACCACATGTCCCAAGAATTCCATGGAATCCAACCTGAACTCACACTTGGAGAACTTAGAATATAGCTTTTGTTCTCGCAAAGTCTGGAGCATAACTCTCAAATGCTGCTCGTGCTCGCCCAAGCTACGTGAGTAAATCAGAATGTCATCAATAAAGACAATGAAAAAAGAATCAATATACGGCCTGAACACCCTGTTCATCAAGTCCATAAATGCTGATGGGGCATTAGTCAAGCCGAAGGACATCACCAAGAACTCATAATGGCCATATCTCGTACGAAAAGCAGTCTTCGGAACATCTGAGTCCTGAATCTTCAACTGGTGGTACCCCGATTTCAAGTCGATCTTAGAAAACACCCGAGCGCCCTGCAACTGGTCAAACAAATCATCGATATGTGGCAATGGATACTTATTCTTAATGGTGACCTTGTTCAACTGGAAGTAATTAATACACATCTGCATAGACCCATCCTTCTTCTTCACAAATAGCACCGGAGCACCCTACGAAGATACACTCGGTCTGATAAACCCCTTAGCCAACAAATCCTCAAGTTGCTCCTTCAACTCTTTCGGAGCCATACGATACGGGGGAATGGAAATAGGCTGAGTGCCTGAAGCTACATAAATGTAGAAATCAATATCATCCGGAGGCATGACTGGAAGGTATGAAGGAAATACATCAGCAAACTCTCGAACCACTGGCACTGAATCAATCATCGGAGACTCGACGGTGGTGTCCCGCACATAAGAAAGATACGCCAGACAACCCTTCTCGACCATATGTCGAGCCTTTAGGAAAGAAATAACCCGACTGGCTGCACTAACTGAGGAACCTCTCCACTCCAGCCTAGGCAACTCGGGCATGGCTAAAATAACTGTCTTGGCATGACAATCTAGCACGGCATGATAGAGAGATAGCAAATCCATGCCTAGAATAACCTCCAAGTCAACCATGTCAAGCAATTGGAGGTCCGCTCTAGTCTCGAACCCACAAAATGTAACCAAACAGGACCAATAAATCCGATCTACCACCAAAGAATCGCCCACGGAAGTGGAAACATAAATAAGAGAACCCAAGGACTCACGAGGAACATCCAGGAAATGAGCAAATAAGGCTGAAACATATGAATAGGTGGATCCTGGATCAAATAACACTGATGCCTCTCTACCACATACTGAAATAATACATGTGATCACGAGGTCTGAGGTTACTGCATCTGACCTGGCCGGAATGACATAGAATCTAGCTGGAGCGCGGGATGACTGACCCCCGCTGGAATGAATAGGATCTGACTGACCTCCACCTCTAGGACGACCCAACCTGCCGACCTTTCCTCCACCTCTAGGTGGCTGGACCGTTGGTGCTGGACCCATCGGCTGATAACCCTGCTACACCGCTTTGCCCCGAAGCCTGGGACAAAACCTCTTCATGTGACATGGATCCCCACACTCAAAACAGCCTCCCGGTATCATAGCTTGTTGTTCCGAAGAGGAGCCCTGAATAGCTGGAGAGCGATGAGTACTCTCTGGAATAGCATTGAAATAGGGCTTGAAGGATCCCTGATGACTAGAGTAACCGCCGGAGGAACTCTGAATACCTGGAGGGTGGTAGGAACGCTCTGGCATGGTGCTGAAATAAGGCCTCACTGGAAAACCTCGGGGAGGTTGTGGGGGTGCTGAATATGGGGGCCTGCTGGGGTGACCCCTACCAAAATGACCTATGCCCCTAGCTGGGGCACCTCTGAAATCTCTGAAAAATCTGGCTCTCTTATCCTGCTTCCCCTACTCCCTGCTCCTCGACCGATAACCCTCGATCGTGCGAGCAATATCCACCACAAGATGATGAAGAGTCCCCATCTCCATCTCTTGGGCCATGTTGGCCCTAATACCTGGATGCAACCCAGCTACAAATCTCCGCACTCTCTCAGCATCAGTAGGTAGTATCATGAGTGCATGACGAGACAACTCAGAAAATCTAGCCTCGTAGTCTGTCACTAACATCGGACCCTGCTCCAGCTGCTCAAACTGATATCTCAGCTCTTCCCTCTTAGAGGGTGGAATATACCTATAACGACCTGGCCGGTCATTTGAGAGTTAGCGCCCCGATCCCCTGATAACAGTTTCTCCCATATCTTATTATGCTAATGGAACGAGTCGGAGAGTTGAGGGATGAAAATTGGAGTGTTTTCGGACATATAGTCCTTTAAGGTGAGCTTTAACCTTAGAAATTGGACCGTAGCGGGAGCTGTATGAATACGAAGCCGGAATGGAAATTCGCCGACTCCGTTAGCTCCGTTGAGTGATTTCGGGGTTGGGAGTATATTCAGATTTTTTTTGGAGGTCGTATGTAGATTTAGGCTTGAATTGGAAAAAAGTTAGAATTTCGGCGATTTCGGCCAATAGGTGAGATTTTGATATCAAAATCGGAACGGAATTACGAAAGCGACAACAGGTCCGTAATGTCATTTATGACCTTTGTGCAAATTTTGAGTCCATTTGGACGAGAGTAGACGTGGTTCAACGTCGAGGGTGAATTCTTGAAAATTCCTAAGTTCTTAGGCTTGAATCTATGCATATTTGAGTATTTTGATGTTATGGGATGTGTTTTTAAGGCTCGACCAAGTTTGGATAGGGTATTGGGGTCAGTTGGTGGTTTTGGTTGAGGTCCCGGGGGCCTCGGGGTTGTTTCGGATGCCTATCGGGAAGTTTGGAAATTTTATAGAGTGCTGAACAAGACCTGTATCTGGTGTTCCGCACCTGCGATGAATTTTCCGCAGGTGCGAGCACGCAGGTGCGGGACTTATGTCGTAGGTGCGAAGCTCGAGTGGCCTAGTCAGGGATGGCAGGTGCGACCTGGGCTCCGTAGGTGCGGAACCGCAGGCGCGACCTTTCTATCGCAAGTGCGGTCCCAGGGCCTTTAAGTGATTTTCCGCACCTGCGATGATAATTCCGCAGGTGCGATGAAAGGGACCGCAGGTGCGAGATCCCTGCGTGCTTAATTCTAAAATCCGAGGGTTCATGTTATTTCACCATTTTTGAGTTATGGGAGCTCGGGAGAGACGATTCTTGGAGACTTTTACATCTGGGCATCTTAGGTAAGTTATCCCTAACCATCTTAGGTTAATTTCCATGATTCTAGTCTTCAATTCCACCCTTAAATTCGAGATTTTTTAGTTGAAATTGGGGAAAATTGGAAGAAACTTCCTAGACCGAGTTTTGGGGTTTTGATTGGGTATTTGACCTCCGATTTGAGATGTTTTCATATGGTTATACTCGTGAGTGAATAAGGGTTCAGAAAATATAAATTTTATCTGATTCCGAGACGTGGGCCCGAGGGGCATTTTGGTGCCTCCCGTTCGAGGTGCTATCACCGGCTAGTCCAACAGGCCAATTCAGAGTCAGCAACAGCAGTCACGCCCTCAGAGGGGTTGTTTTGGATGTGGTGACCTTCGTCATGTGATCAAGGATTGCCCTAGAGTTAGGAGGGGTGCACCACCAGAGACTTATTAGGTTCCACGTCTGCCACCAGGTCCCCCAGCGATACTTCCAGCCTCAGCTGCTACCCCACCATCTCAGGCAGCTCGAGGTGGAGGTCGGGGAGGACGAGGTCGTCCTAGAGGGGGAGGTCAGGCCAGATACTATGCCCTTCTAGCTCGGTCCGAGGCCATTGCTTCAGACTCGGTTATCACATGTATTGTTCTCGTTTATCATAGGGACGCATCAGTACTATTTGATCCAGGTTCTACCTACTCATACCTGTCTTCATATTTTGCTCCACATTTGGGGATATCTCAGGATTCTTTGAGTTTCCCCGTATATGTTTCTACTTATGTGGGAGATTCTCTTGTTGTGGACCGCATATATCGGTCGTGTTTGATTTCTATCGGCGGTTTTGAGACCAGAGCTAATTTATTATTACTTAGCATGGTAGATTTATTATTACTGTCTTCGCTTGCTATCTTAGATTCTTGTTGAATAAATAGGCTTACCTAGTCGTGTAGACTAGGTGCCGTCACGAGACCCAGTCGGAGGGAGAATTGGTTCGTGACAAGTTGGTATCAGAGAGTCTAGGTTCATAGGAGTCACAACATCACAAGCCGGTTTATTAAAGTCTCGCGGATCGGTGCGGAGACGTCCGTACTTACGTCTGTCTTAGAAATCTGTCTTAGAAAAATCTAAAGCCTGATCTACAACTGATGGTACCCCGATCTCAAGTCAACCTTCGAGAATACCCCAGCATCCTGAAGATGATCAAATAAATCATCAATACGCAGTGATGTATACTTCTTCTTGATTCGAACCTTGTTCAACTGCCTGTAGTCAATGCACATCCTCATAGAACCATCTTTCCTATTCACAGATAGCATCGGTGCACCCCTAGGTGATACACTAGGACTGATGAAACCCTTATCAAGCAATTCTTGTAACTGGTCCTTTAACTCATTCAATTCCGCTGGTGCCATGTGATATGGTGGAATAGAGATGGGTTAAGTTCCCAACACTAGATCAATACCAAAATCAACAGTGGCATGCCCGACAGGTCTGCAAGAAATACATCTGAGAGCTCCATCACTATTGGAACTGACTCAACAGTAGGAGTATCAACACTAACATCTCTCATGAAGGCCAAATACACCAATTACCCCTTCCAATCATCCATTGAGCCTTTACATATGAAATCACTCTATTGGGAGTGTGACCAAAATAACCTCTCCCTTCTACCCTAGGCAACCCTGGCATCACCAACGTTACTGCCTTAGCGTGATAATCAAGAATAACACGGTACGGAGACACCAAATCCATACCCAAAATCACCTCAAAATCAACCATACTAAGCAACAAAAGATCAACTCTAGTCTCATAACCCCCAGTGGTAACCACACACGATTAATATACACGGTCTACCACATTCGAATCACCCACCGATATAGATACATGAACATGCATATCTAAAGAATTATGAGGCATATCCAAATAACGAGAAAAATATAATGACATATAAGAGTAAGTGGAGCCAGGGTCAAATAACACTCAACCATCCCTGTGGCACACTGAAACAATACATGTGATCACTACGTCGAAAGCAACTGCCTATAACCCGGTGGGAAATGCATAGCAACAAGCATGTCCACCGCCTGACTAACCTCCCCCTCTAAGGCGACCTCAAGCCGACTAAGCCCCACCTCTAGATGGCTATGTGGGTGATGTATCTACTGGTGCTGAAACCATAGGCTGCATGCTCTGCTATGGGAACTACTCAGAAGTCTGGGGCAATCCCTCTTGATATGACTCAAGTCTCCACACTTGAACAACCCTACCTCTAACGAGGATGTTGACCCTGATAACCCAAATAAGTGCCTATGGAACCCTGAACAGATGGATCACGGTAAGAACTCTGTGTTGGCAACGCACTAAATGAAGACCGAACTGGGCAAGCACTGTATGAGCTGTGGCTAACTGATGAACTATGAGAAATCTGATGAGCTGCCTGAGTGGGCCTAAACAGATGGCATTTATTGTGATGTGACTAACCTCCAGACGAGGTACAACTAAAATCACCCAAACCACAGGGCCTCTTTCCCTTCCGCTCCTCTCGCTCAAGCCTGCGAACATTCTCTAAACACCTAGAAATCTTAACCACCTTGTCCAACCTAGAATCCGTCTCGGCCTCTCGAGCTAAACTATATCATAGAACATAGTTTAGGCCATCAATGAACCTCCTGATCTTCTCCCTCTCAGTGGGAATCAATCATATTGCATAGCGTAGATGCTCAAACTCCCTACGCAACTCCTCTCTGCGGGTATGTGGGACAAACTTCTCTAAGAAGAGAACTGAGAACTGATGCCATGTAAGTGGTGCTGCACCAACTGTTCTACCTGAATCATAGGTCTGCCACCACCTGTAGGCTAGCCCCATGAGTTGAAAAGTAGTAAAGTCAACTCCACTAGAGTCCACAAGACCCACTGTGAGAAGAATACGATGGCATGATCAAGAAAATGCTAAGCATCCTCTGAGTCTCCTCCACTGAATTGGGGAGTATAAAGCCTCTTGAATCGCTCCAACTTCTTCTTCTTCTCATCAATTATAAATGGTCCAACCTCGGCACGAGCAACAACAGCTGGCTGAACTGACAACACCCCTGGTTTATGATAACCTTGAGATAGCTGCTCCGGTGTGTGGATAGCTTGAGTATGGGCTACTCCCTCAACCTGTGAGGTAGATGGTGCAACTCGTATCATACCCGTCTGAGCCAAGCATATGTACACACTCAAGATCTGAGCTAAAGTCTCCTGAATACTAGGTATAGCAATAGGTACCGCCGGTGTATGAGCTGGTTCCACCAGCTCAACAATAGCTGGAATCTACTCCTCCACTGGTGCAACTGGTGGATCCACAGGTGCTGCTCTAGCTGCAGTGCGAGCCCCACCTCGGCCCCGACCTCTTGCCGCCCAGACGAGTGGCACTGGTTCCTGCTAACCCGGTTTGACTGAATGTGTCCTCACCATTTGTGAGAGAATAGAAGAGTAAAGGTTCAAACTTCGAAATTTAACAAATCTGCACGAAAAGAATGCAAGAAAGTGAAGTTTCCTAACAGTTCGACAGCCTCTCGAAGATAAGTATAGACATCTCTATACCGATCCACAAGACTCTACTAAAACTTCTCATGACCCGTAAAACTTATGAATCTAGGGCTCTGATACCAACTTGTCATGACCCAAAAATACCTAACGGTCGTGATTATGCCTAGCCCACTTTCTAGGCAAGCCAAACATAACAAAAACGAATCATAATAACAGAAATGACGAAAATAGTAAAAGTCTAAAGAAAATAACATAAAATAACTGCGTCGATAAAAATCCTTGAGAACTGGTGATGAAGAGTCACGATCTCTAAAATGAAAGTACAAGTCTATAATACAAAGTAAAATACCGTCTGAATGTAAATAATAATACTAAAATGAAAAGAGACACCAAGACAGCGGTCGAGTTGCAGCTCTACCTGGTCTCTCGAATTTAGTCTTAGCAACAAGTCATAGCTACTAATGGCTCCGTCCAACACCTAGATCTGCACAATTAAGTATAGAGTGTAGTATGAGTACAACCGACCCCATGTACCCAACAAGTATCACAACTAACGTTGGTGAGGTAATAGAAGCAAGAATTATTAATGATACTAATCACTTGTACAGTTCATAAATCTCGCAAGTACAAAGCATGAATATGATCAAGTCATAAATCACAGATTATATCACCTCGGTGCACAACATAACGTAACATGCTCTCCTCAGTTAACAATCCAGCATATTGAGAAGATATGCAAAACACTTATACAGTCCTAATCTATCATATAAACAAGATATTCGAATAAAAAATGTATACAGCCAACGAAATTGCAAGTAAAGGAAAAATGCAATAACCAAATCAAACACTGGCTAGTTTTCCTCATACCACGTGTACACCATCAAGAGAGAAACATGAGAGGGTGACCTTAGGGCGATGGATCCTTATCCATACACTGCACGAATAACTCATGTGCTGCACGGACAACACACATTCCAATAATATCTCAACCACACAAACAACAAGTGCAAATAATATTACCCGCAAAAAATCTCACGCACCAATAATAAACGCACGGACAACTCACATACCAATGTTAACAATGTAACAACCCGATCGGTCTTTTTGCGTTATCTGTTCCCTTTCCCCTAAACGAAACTTCCCATAGCGGTTTATTGTGATTTATGACTTGCGGGGACGGGTGGTTCGAGATTCAGAAATGTTTAGAGTGGTATAGGAACACTTGGTTCCTTAAGGTTGGCCTTTTTGGCCAAGTTTGACTTGGGTCAACATTTTGAGTAAACGACCTCGGAGTCGAGTTTTGACGGTTCCAATAGCTTTGTATGATGATTTCGGACTTGGGTGTATGTTCAAAATGGGTTTTCGATGACCCGGGAGCGTTTCGGCACCGAATATCGAAATAAGAGTTTCCTTAAGTTCGAAATTTGGTTTGGAACGTGTTTTTGTATTATTGAGGTCCGAACGGGATTCCTAGACTGGGAATAGTTCCTTTATGTCATTTATGACTTGCTCAAAAAATTTGGTGTCATTCCGAGTAATGTAGGTCGGTTCGGTGCATTGATACCGAATTCAAGAACTTAGAGTTCTTAAGTTTAATCTTTAGGGGTTTTGAGGGTGATTTCTAGTTTGAGCGTTGTTTTGAGTATTTCAAAGGCTCGAACGAGTCCGTATTATGATTTGGGACTTGTTGGTATAATTGGATGGAGGCTTGGGTGGGCCCAGGTGCCTCTCGGGCACCATACGAAGCTAAAAACCAGCTAAAGCAATTGCTGGTGCACCTGTTCTGGTGTGACCACAGGTGCGGTTGCCCAGTCGCAGGTGCGGGACCGCCCCTGTGGTCCCAGCTTCACAGGTGCGACCCCCAGGTGGGCTGCCCAATTCTCGTAGGTGCGGGCCTTTTCCCGCAGGTGCGGACTCCTGACTGCAGGTGCGAGCCCAGGCCCTCTTGTCCAATTTCCGCAGGTGCGAGACTCTTCTCGCAAGTGCAAGACCGCAGGTGCGGTCCTTGAGCCGCAGGTACAGAATCAGTGTAGGCAGTGTGCTCTTTTAAAACACGGGAGATGTCCATTTTACCTCATTTCTTCCACTATTAGAGACGTTGGGAGCTTGGGAAACCTGCCCCACGACCTAACTACTGAAGAGGTAAGTAAATTCTACCCTAGTGTTAGTTTAGTACTTGAATTACTAGTTAAATTACCTACCTAATTAGTGGAAATCAAGGAATTGGGTAGTAACCTAGGGCTTTCGAGAATTCAGGGAATTACCCGTGAATTTGCTAGGGAATCACAAAAAAAATCATATAATAATGATCCTTAGGTTATGGGTGAGTGTTTCCTTCGGGAATTTTCGAAATCTGAGCGTGCGGGCTCGGGGGTGAATTTTTGGATTTCTTCAAGAATGATGAATTTACTAAGTAAGTAGGAGATTCCCATGCTTTGAGTATAATTTGATGTGTTTACATAACCTTTGATTAGTTGAGTCCTGGGTGACGAGTTCGGGATTTCGGGGGCATTCTTGACCTGGGGAGTAGGTTTGACACGAGGTGAGTCTCCTTTCTAACCTTGTAAGAGGGAATTGTCCCCATAGGTGATCTAAATGCTATGTGTTGATGTTTGTTGGGGCTACGTACGTACAAAGTGACGAGAGTCCGTATGTAGCGACAATTATTGTTATGTCTGGGTAGTTAGGCCCACATCGTGCCTTATATTCTTCCTTGTAATGAATTATAGGTTATGAACTCATGTTATATGTATTATTGTTTCCCTGAGATTTATGGAATTGTTTATGGAAAGTAAATTCTAAGGATTATTGTGTGTGCATGTGACCGCTTCACAATTTACATTCCGCGAGCGGAGTGTGATTTCCCTCACTCTCATGGGAGCGGGCCGTACGCCACGATGAGATAGAAATATGCACTCTTGGTTCGGGTTGTTCAACCCTAGGCAGTGCACATATTTTACTTTATGGCTCAGGCCGGTTTTCCTTATCCCGTATGCGCATGATAAATTGTTAATGATTTCATGGATATTGATTTGACAGATATTTGGGGGGAAAATGAAGTAGTAATTGTGATTTACTTCCAGTATTTATTTAAATTTCAGTGCCTTTAATATTTGCTGCTTTACTACCTTCATATGCCTACTGTTTTCATCATATTCTGTTAAATTATATTGTTGGACCTTAGTGAGTGTCAAGTCGACCTCTCGTCACTACTTCTTCGAGATTAGACGGGATACTCACTGGGTACATATTTGTTTATGTACTCATGCTACGCTTCTGTACTTAATTGTATAGGTTCTGAGGTTTGTGCTTCTGGTTATCATACCGGAGCTAGATTCTGATTATAGCTGGACCTGACTTCACGGTGAGATGCTTCTCCTGATGATCCTCGGCAGCACCATGGAGTTTTCTTTTGTTATTTCCCGTCTATTTCTTTCATACAGTGGGATTGTATAGTATATCTTTTGCATATTCTGATAGTATGCCTGTAGGACTTGTGACACTAGTTCCTGGCACACTCGTGATAGTTATTATGGATTTCGAGACTATATACATATTGGCTCACGCCTCCTTATGACTGCTTTTGGTTAAAGCTGGTTAAATATCCTTCTTGATTTATGTTTCAGACTTTAAAACTTGGTATATGTCGAAATGTTTAACCAAATAAGAAAGAACCCTTAGTAAATTGAGTGTTGGCTTGCCTGACCCCGCTGTTGGGCGCCATCACGACCTGAGTTAGGATTCGGCTCGTGACAAATAATATCTTGGATCCGCACGGATAACTCAAGTGCTATCATAACTAAAGTGCACAGACAACTCACGTGCCCGTAATCACAACCGTACTGACAACTCATGTGCAGAAAATCACAACAACACTTACATTTCACATGCTACTAGTCTAATCCATATCACACTGAAAGAAGATATGCAAGTTTACATGTACATGATCAACGGATATCAAATTTCATACTCACAGAGTGGTACTAGTGACATGCTAAAGTGTATTCATGTGCTACGTGTGCATCCATGGCTCAAATTAGGCAATTATATTAGGAAAGTAGTAATTATCATGTTCAATCAGGAGATTAACCAATATGTGACCTCAAGCATGATTCAAATAACTCACAAAGTGGTTCAAACACAAGAAACATAATAGCACAAAGCTTAACAATCAATTCAAGGCATATTATAGCCTAAACACTACTCCGAGCATGAATAAGTACCTCGGTACACACACATGGGCTCAATCCCATGCATGTGCAACATCCATAGTAGGCAGCCTTCACAAATAACTCAGGCAACTAGTACCTCAAGCAAACAAAATCAATAATCTCGTCCCGCGAGAGTCAACCTCCTGACGGCTCAAATCTAGCCAACATAACTTAATAATACTAATAAAAGCCATAGAAACAACCCCTAACAATAAATCTATGATCTTGATTCAAATATGCAAAGTCAACCCTGGGGTTGTACCCCGGAACAAAACCAAACTCACAAATCCAGAACACCCATTCCGATACGAGTCCAGATATATTTGTTTCGTCCAAATCCAACCTCAATTCGACTCCCAAATCACTAATTTTCACTCTCCAAAACCATTGTCCAAACCCCTCCCAAATTCCACCTTTAATTCACATATACTAGGTGGAATAATATATTGGTAATCAATATCTAACACCAAAATCAAGTAGAGATATCATACCCCTTCAATTGTAGTGAAGAGCCCTCCAAAAATCTCCCCCAACCGACTTCACAATTCTAAATAACGAAAAAATTACCAAACCCTTCGAAATAAATAATCTATCCAGCCCGCATCTGTGACAAAAATTGCGCATATGCAAAACATCAAATTTAAGCAAATCTTTAGCAATGCCAACACAATCCAAAATGATTTGAAATCAATCTGAATCACACCCGAGTCTCCCGGGACCCAGTCCAATCTACCAATAAATACTCGAGACCTCAAATTATGCAAAATAAACATCAAACCCATGAATCGCACCTCAATTCAAGTCTAAGGAACTACTCCACATTTTTAAATTCAAAACTTACGTCGAACACGCCTTAATAACTTGGAATGATCTTAGTTTTTTCATGCAAGTCCTAAATGATATAACAAACCTATTCAAATTCCCTAAACCATAATCTGAATATGATATCCTCAAAATCAACTCGCGGTCAAACCTATGAACCTTCCGAAGCTTCAACTTTCTAGCTTTTGCCATATAGGGCCAAATCAACCTAGGAACCTCTAAATCCAAATCCGGACATACGCGTAGGTCCAAAATCACTATATAAACCTATTGGAATCATCAAATCACCATTCCGAGGTCATCTATATAAAATTCAAACTTTGGTCAACTCTTATAACTTAAGCCTTCAACTAAGGGACTAAGTGACCCAATTCAATCCAAAACTCCCTGAAACCAAACCAACCAACACCGCAAGTTAAATAATAAAAAATACACATATGTAAGACATCAAATAGGGGAAATGAGGCTGAAATACTTAACGATCGGCTAGGTTGTTATATTTTCCTCCTTTTCTTATCCACGAGTGATTCTTCGTACTGGATTTTGCACAGTTTCATTGTAATTAGTTACGATACTAATATCTACGTAATTGATGCATCTAATACCGAGTGTTTCTTCAAATTCTGTCCTTGCCATTTTTCACCCTTTTTGTATACACTTGACACGTGTTAACATTGAACTTGTCCGCATGGGGAGTCTATTTTTTATCAATACAGTGCCATTTGGTTTTTTGATAGTCCGATCTGAAGAAAAATAGAAAAAGAAATTATAAAAGTAAACAAAGTTGAGAAAAATAGTTTACAGCCTCATCTCGCCAATCCCAAGTAAGGTTAGCAGAATTTACCTTATTTTTATTCAATCGAGCACTAAATGGAATAAATGCACGACATTGTATTTTCAGAATTAGTAATATCTGCTACCGATCCGATATTAGACAACACATCTGCTTCTTCATTTTCCTCTCTCTGAATTTGAATGACTTTCCATTCCCGGAGGTGACTCAATAGTTCTCTTATTTTTTCCTAGTACTGCTGCATCCGGTCTCACGTGTAACATAATTTCCTTGCGCCTAGTTTACCACCAATTGAAAGTTATTATTTATCTCGATTATAACAATTTCTTTGGCAAGCTAAAAGCCTGCAACTACAACCTTATACTCGACTCGTTCTTAGTCACGGGATAATATTTAATTGATTGTCTAACTATTTCCCCGGAAGGTGCAATTAAGCCTATACCTAATCCAGACTCTTTTATATTAGAGAATCCATGTGTATGTAGGGTCCAAGTACCATGATTTGTCCGAGAAGTGAGTTGTACTACCTTTTCAGCTCCGAGCAATGTGCTCGAAATAAAATTAACCACAAAATCCGCTAACACTTATGATTTTATAGTCATACGTTGCTAATAAATGATATCATATTAATTATGTTCGACTGCTCATTTTGATGGTCTTTCCAACAGTTCTTGTTTATGTAAAATATTACAGAATGGAAAATTTATAACAACATAAATTAGATGACAATGAAAATTGGGTCGTAATTTTCTAAATGCCACTATTAATGGTAAAGACAATTGGTCTATATGAGGGTACTTGGTTTTAGTTTCGAACAATGCTTTGCTAATATACTAGATTGGTGATTGTATGCCTTTATCTTCTCGAACCAAAACTAATCTTACGGAAACCTCTAAGAGTAGAGGAAGAAAGAGTGGTATTCAAGATGAAGGAAGCAATAGAGGCACTTAGAGAGGAGTCTGCTGCGTACTTTGATTTTAAGGTGGATGTACTAAAGGAAATAGCTGAAGAGGATAAGCATGATAAATGTGGATCTTGCCAAAAGAAGTTAGAGAAGAAAATCTCTGCATGATTCTGTGCACTGAGTCGGGTGTGCAAAGTAGACCCTGACGCTGTTTCAGACCAATACTAGACAGTTCGGGGAAGTTTTATTTGCTTCTTGCTTTTTACTTGTGTGTCATGGGTAATTGTGAGATGCGGGATATAAATATGTATATATGTATTTTTTGTTTCTTTGTTTGTGTGTTTTCGTCATTTTCTACTTTTTTTAAAAAATTAACTTTTCACGACGATGGTTGTACTAGATCGTGTTCTTGAGGGATTAAAGTCGAACAAAAATAAAAATAAAAAATTCAAATTTTATTTACTTTTACTTCTTTAGATAGAGTAATAATTTTCTTTTGATTCTTCTTTGTGTCGATGTTCTTTTTCAAGGGTATAGCTTGAACCAGTGTAGTTAAATTTTTTTTTCTTTTCTTAAGAATATAAAATCTTGCGTCGTTGTGCTAATTGGGGGAATTTTCAAAACTTTTTTGTTCCTTGAGAGCGGTGAGTGACTTAGATGTGATGCCTAGGCTCAATTCTTTACTCATGTATATGTGTTATAAATGCCTGATTTTTCTTAACTGCTTTGAGTAGAGAGTCAGGATAGATCAAGTCCTGAGTGAATTATGTGCCAAAGTGTGAGTGAAGTTTTTGTTTTTGTAATATTTTGTGCATGTCATTTGATGTCTAGAACTTTGCCACCATATTTGCAAAGTGTAATAGCAGTCTTGGTCAATCTAGAAAGTAATGGAGATATTTCTTTGTTGAGCCAGATATATATGCTTTTCACCCACATTATTGTGTATCCTAGCTAGCCCCTTTGAGCCCATAATCTTATTTCTTGACAACCACATTATAGGCCCGACTTCTTTGTTTGATATGACTATCTGTTTGAACCATTCACCACTCATGAACACTTAAATGTAACGATCCGGCCGGTCGTGAAAGAAAAAAAGAAATAAAAGTCTTGGTTGGGAAGATATTTTCAAGGAGTTGAGTGGGATAAGTGACTTTGACTCGGATTTGACTATTATACATGAATCCGTCATTATTTTTATCATTTAATTAGTATTTTGAGTTGGAAAATTTGGGGAATTTTGTGAAAACTTTATAAGCTCTAATTTAAGGATTTGAAGGTCAGAATTGAATAATTTTAGTATGGTTGGACTCGTTCTTGAATGGGTATTCGGATTTTGCAAGTTCGGTAAGGTTCCAAGACGCAGGCCCGGGGTTGAATTTTTAATTTTCTTTAAAGATTACAACTTTGTTATCCGGAATAGTTTCTTATGGTTTGTGTTTATGGTGTAGAGTTATTTTTGCTATTTGAGCCGTTTGTAGTTGGATATTTGTGGAAAAGCTTACTAGTGGATTGAGATAGATATTTTGAGGTAAGTATCTTGCCTAACTTTGTGTAGGGGAACTACCCCTTAGGATATGGGTTGATTGTGCTATTTGTGACATGTGAAAGCCGTGTACGCAAGGTGACGAGTGGGTACACGGGCTATATGTGGTATTTGACCGATATAGGCTATTTGGACTCTTTTCATGCCTTTAATTGAATTGTCCTAGCACGTTATATTTTCATTGTTAGTCTACCCTTACATGTATTAATATACCCTTACATGCCTTATTTGACATTCTTAATACTTGTTTAACCTTTTACTTGTTATTTGCTCTTATTTGCTTCAGTTGAAGTTATTGTCTTCCATTATTGTCTATTACCTCTTTAACTGTTGAATTGTTTACTTGAAGTTGTTGTTTTCACGGGGTAGCTTCTTGTTGAGTTATTAGTCTTGATGTTGTAAAAGTCGTGATCACATTGAGGCAAAGTTGTTAATTGTTGAAATACCATTCTTGTTGAGCTATTCACTTTCAGATTGCTATTGTTCAGGCTCTTGTATACATTGTGGTTCAGCTATGGCTATTTGTTGTGGAAATATTGGTTTTGTTGATTCTTTTGGCGAGTTGTGGCATATGAGAACTTGTGCGAGTTTTTATTGTGTTGTGATGTTGATGGTCATGTGGCGGTATAAGGATAGGGGTTAATGTGCATGCGGCGGAATAAGGTGGGATTTATGTGTGTGTTACTAGAAAGGGAATTACTTGAAGCCACGTGTCGACATATGGTGGGCTAAAGTGCGTGTAGCAATTTCGGGAAATATATTTTCAAACTACCTAAATGTAAGGCTCACGCGGCGGTATAAGGAAAGATCAGGATTGAAATTGTGAAAAGTGAATACGAGGAGGTACCTCGAGTGTGATTCTTGTTTATTATCTTTCATTTCCCTCACTTGTAATTGCCTGCATTGTTTTCTTGATGTTCTTATTATGTGTTTCCTCCGTGTTTCCTTTATTGCTCTAAATTTAGTTGTAGCTTATCTTGTTGTATTTACTCATTGCCTAATTTTCCTCGTTTCCCTTATTTAATTGTACTACACTTGTTCATCTTATTTTTCTTATACTAGTAGGTGTCTTGACCTGGCCTCGTCACTACTCTACCTGTCACGACCCAAATCCTAATTCAAGTCGCGAAGGGGCCCAACAGCGGGGTTAGGCAAGCCGATATAACCTTCACTAAGTGATACCCCTCCCATTCGATCAAACAAATCAATAATTTCAAGTTTAAAACAACTAACATGATACTAGCCTTGAGTGAAGGTAAAATCATAGTAAATACAAGGACGAAATAAAACATATACATATATATACAACCCAAACCCAAAATATATACCGCGTGCGTGCCAGGAACTAGTGTCACGAGTGTCACAGGCAACTACTGAATATACAATGACTACAATATATACAGAGTCTCAGTCTGAATGAAATGGATAGAGAATATAACAGAAGAACTCCAGCGTGTTGCTAGGAAGTCGCCGGGAAAGCAGCTCACCGTGAAGTATGACCACGCTATAAATATCTAGCACCGGCCTGAAAATCAGATGGACCAGCCTCCGAACCTGTACAGTCAAGTACTGAAAAGGAAAGAAAGTGCAACATGAGTACATATATATAAATATGTACCCAGTGAGTATCCCGTCTAAACTCGAAGAGGTAGTGACGAGAGGTCGACTCGATACTCACTAAGGTCCAGCAACATAATATAGAATGAGATAAGGCTAAAGCAATAGGCATGCGAAACAGTAAACGACAAGTATATGAACACATAATGTAACACAAGTAAGAACACCAAGTACCAATTCCTCTTATCCAACAATACCTTGCCAATACTGTCATATGTGATCCAGACTCAAGTGTACATATGCCTACACGGACAAGACAATCGGCCGGAGTCATAAGGACTGAGGTCATAAGATCCCCACGATCGTGAATCATACATGCGACTCGTGTGCTGACTCGATAGTAATAAGCTCCCCACGATCGTGAATCATACCTGCGACTGGTGTGCTGACTCGATAATATTAAGAAGCTCCCCACGATCGTGAATCATACCTGCGACTGGTGTGCTGACTCGATAATATTAAGAAGCTCCCCACGATCGTGAATCATACCTGCGACTGGTGTGCTGACTCGATAAAAGTAATAAGCTCCCCACGATCGCGAATCATACTTGCGACTCGTGTGCTGACTCGATAAAAGTAATAAGCTCCCCATGATCGCGAATCATACCTGCGACTCGTGTGCTGACTCGATAAAAGTAATAAGCTCCCCACGATCGCAAATCATACCTGCGACTCGTGTGCTGACTCGATAAAAATAATAAGCTCCCCACGATCGCGAATCATACCTGCGACTCATGTGTTGACTCGATAAAAGTAATAAGCTCCCCACGATCGCGAATCATACCTGCGACTCGTGTGCTGACTCGATAAAAATAATCTCCACACGATCGCGAATCATACTTGCGACTCGTGTGCTGACTCGATAATAGTAATAGTATTTACATATAGGTACCGACGAGTACCGACTCGACCGTGAACTCAACAGGATTGTGTCAATATCATATCACTGATAGCCAATTAAGATTTACCTCATCATATTTTTACCTCTCCCATGTCGATTCAACAATAAACACAATTTATAATACATACAATGGTTCAAATAAGGCACGAAATGGCATGCTCGTGGGTCCTACGGCTACCCGACATAGCAATATAGTCGCCACGTACGGTCTCTCGTAACTTGGTACGTACGCGGCCCCCTCAACATGTACACATAGAAAACAAGGAACCTACGGGGACATTATCCCCTTACAAGTTTGGAAAGGAGACTCACCTCGTGACGATATCACCCCTCGGATCAAGGATGCGCCCGAATCTCTGAAATTCACCCTCGACGGCTCGCAACTAACCAAACATGGTATAATTGAATTAATTTAGGTTCCAAGAAGAAGAATTAACAAGAAGTCCTAAAATTAAGCATTCTTGACAATTTTCGGAATTTTGACCCTAGGTCCACACGTTTGGATTTCGAAAATTCTTGAAGGAATCACCTACTCGAAGTCTAAGGATCGAAGTTATGTGATTTATACAAGGATTCATAGACTCAAATGAATAATGCACCAATTTATTCAAAGCCCTAGAATTTCTATACAAATTTTATGATTTTTGATTCTGTAGGAATTAAACCCGTTGAATTCTATGCATAATAGTGAAAAATAGAAGATAATTACTTACCTCTACAGTGGGTGGTCGTGGGAGGTGTTGCTCAACTTGGATGATCTCTAATGGAGGTTGATGGTGGATAAAAATGAAGAAAACCCGTATTTTTTGACATTTAAAGGGGTTGGCAATAGTGATTTCTGCAGTTGCGACCTTGGGACCGCAGGTGCGGTCTCGCACCTGCAAGAATATCATCGCCCCTGCGGAAAAGGGCCTAGGACCCTGGCATCGCACCTGCGAAGAAGGAGTCCGCACCAGTGGTCCCGCTCCTGCGGTAGAAGGGCCGCGCCTGCGATGGGGGTCGCACCTGCGACTGAGAGACCGCAGGTGCGGTCACCCCAGAAGTAGCTGCACCAACATTGGTTTTTTGCTGGTTTTTGGCCTCGTGCGGGGTCCGGGAGGCACCTGCGCCCACCCGAGTCCCCGTCAAAACATACCAACAGGTCCCAGATCATAATACGAACTTGATCGAGCCTACGGAACACTCATAACATCGCTAAAACTCAAAATCACCCTCCAAAACCCCTGAAATCATAACTTAATACTTTGAAATTTCTAGAATTCATTTCATTGCGCCGAACGGTCTATACTACTCGGAATGACCTCGAATTTTGCAGACAAGTCATAAATGACTATACAGAACTATTCCTGGTCTCGGAATTTCGTTCAGACCTCGATAGCATAAAGTCCCGTTTCAAGCCAAATTCCAAACTTAAGGAAATCCTGATTTCCATTTCTGGCGCTGAAATGCTCTTGGGTCGTCAGAAACCCGAGCCGAACATACGCCCAAGCACGAACTCATCATACGGAGCTACTGGAGCTGTCAGAACTCGATTCCGAGGTCGTTTGCTCAAAATGTTGACCGAAGTCAAACTTGGCCAAATAGGCCAACCTTAAGGAACCAAGTGTTCCTAAACCACTCAAATCATTTTCAAATCCCGAACCACCCGCTCCCGCAANAACCGGCTAGGTTGTCACATTCTTCCCCTCTTAAACAAACGTTCATCCTCGAACGGGTCTAGAATTGTACCTGAAGTGCTGAAAAGCTGCAGATATCTGCTCCGCATGTCCTCCTCGGACTCCCAAGTCGCCACCTCGGCTGGCCAACCCATCCACTGAACCATAACCGCAGAAACTATCTTGGACCTCAACTGGCGGTCCTGTCTATTAATAATGGCCACTGGCTCCTCCTCGTAACTCAACTGCTCGTCCAACTAAATAGTGTTATAATCAATCACGTGAGAGAAGTCGGCGTGATACCTCCGAAGCATGGATACGTGGAAAACTGGATGAACACCTGATAAGGCTAGAGGTAAAGCAAGCTCATAAGCAACCTTTCCGACCCACTTCAACACCTCGAAAGGACTAATAAACCTGGGTCTTAGCTTTCCTTTCTTCCCGAATCTCATGACGCCCTTCATCGGCGAAACCTTCAGCAGGACCTTGTCTCCCTGCATGAATTCTATATCACGCGCCCACTGATCCGCGTAGCTCTTCTGCCTAGACTGAGCTGTGCGAAGCCTCTTCTGAATCACCTTCACTCTCTCCAAGGCATCTCTCACCAGATCTGTGCTATATAACTTGGCCTCGCCATGCTCAAACCACCCAAAGGGAGTACGACATCGCCGACCATATAGAGCCTCAAATGAAGCCATCTTTATGCTGGACTGATAGCTATTATTGTACGCAAACTCCGCCAAAGGCAAGAACTGGTCCCACTGACCTCCAAAATCAATCACACAGTCCCTGAGCATATCCTCTAATATCTGAACTGTACGTTCTGACTGGCCATCAGTCTGAGGATGAAATGCTGAACTGACACTGTGCAAAGCTCTCCAGAAGTGCGAGGTGAACTGAGGACCTCGATCTGAGATGATAAACACCGGCACACCATGCAGTCGGACAATCTCTCTCATGAAAATCTGAGCCAACCTCTCTGAAGTATAAGTAGTAGCCACAGGAATGAAATGCGCTGATTTTGTCAGTCTATCCACAATGACCCAAACTGTGTCAACCTTCCGCAAGATCCGAGGCAACCCAACCACGAAGTCCATGGTGATGCGCTCCCACTTTCACTCCGGAATGGGCATCTGCTGAAGTAGGCCCCCTGGACTCTGATGCTCGTACTTGACCTGCTGACAATTAAGGCACTGAGCTACATACTGCACAATATCCTTCTTCATCCACCTACACCAGTAATGCTGCATCATATCACGGTACATCTTTGTCTCCCCTAGGTGAATATAATACCTCGAATTGTGCGCCTTCGCTAGAATCCTCTCCCTCAGGCCATCAATATCAGGAACACACAATCTGCCCCGGAGTCTCAGAACACCATCCTCGCCCAAGGTAACATCCTTAGCCCTACCCTGGACCACGGTATCTCGGAGCTGTTCCAAACACGGGTCATCAAACTGTCAAGCCTTGATCTCTCCCAATAACAAAGACTGAGAAACCACATGAGCTAGAACTCGATGAGGCTCAGAAAGATCCAATCTCACCAGGCGATTGGACAAGGAATGAATGTCCAAGGCTAGAGGTCTCTCCTTCGCTGCAATGTAAGCTAAACTTCCCATACTCGCTGCTCTCCTGCTCAAAGCATCTGCCACTACATTCGCCTTGCCCGGGTGGTACAAAATAGTAAGATCATAGTCTTTTAACAACTCAAGCCATCTTCGCTGCCTCAGATTAAGGTCCTTTTGCTTAAATAAATGCTGCAAACTGCGATGGTCAGTGAAGACCTCACAAGACACGCCATTTAAGTAGTGTCGCCAAATCTTCAAAGCATGAACAATCACTGCCAACTCCAAGTCATGCATAGGGTAGTTCTTCTCATGAACCTTCAGCTGGCGCGAAGCATAAGCAATAACTGTGACATCCTGCTTCAACACACATTCTAACCCGATGCATGAAGCATCTCAATATACAGTATACGACCCTGACTCGGAAGGCAATGATAGAACTGGAGCTGAGGTCAATGCTGATTTGAGCTTCTGAAAGCCCGCCTCACAGTCGTCGGACCATCGAAACGGGGCATTCTTCTGAGTCAATCTGGTCAATGGGGCTGCAATAGAAGAAAACCCCTCCATGAACCGACGTTAATAGCCTGCTAAACCCAGAAAGCTCATAATCTCTGAAGTTGAGGTAGGACGCGACCAACTCTGAACTGCCTGTATCTTCTGAGGATCAACCTTGATACCCTCTCCTGAAACCACATGCCCCAGAAATGCCACGGACTCCAGCCAAAACTCGCACTTGGAGAACTTAGCAAATAGCTTCTGCTCTCGCAAGGTCTGAAGCACAATCCTCAGATGTTTCTCATGCTTACCAAGGCTCCGCGAGTAGATCAATATATCATCAATGAAAACAATAACGCAAGAGTCAATATACGGCCTGAATACCCTATTCATCAAATCCATAAATGTTGTTAGGGCATTAGTCAAGCCAAAGGACATCACTAAAAACTCATAGTGACCATATCTGGTACGAAATGTAGTCTTCGGAACATCAGAAGCCCGAATCATCAACTGGTGATAACCCGATCTCAGGTCAATCTTAGAAAACACACGAGCACCCTACAACTGATCAAACAAATCATCAATGCGCGGTAGAGGGTACTTATTCTTGATGGTCACTTTATTCAATTGGGGGTAGTCAATGCACCTTCGCATAGACCCATCCTTCTTCTTCACAAATAAGACTGGATCACCCCACGGCGACACACTCGGCCTGATGAACCCCTTGGCCAACAACTCCTCAAGTTGCTCCTTCAACTCCTTTAGCTACTTAGGAGCCATACGATAAGGGGGAATGGAAATAGGCTGAGTATCTGGAGCCAAATCAATACAGAAGTCAATATCTCGATCTGGAGGCATGCCTAGAAGATCTGCAGGAAACACATCGGGAAACTCCCGAACAACCGGTACTGAATCAATGGTAGGAGACTCGGCGGTGGTGTCCCGCACATAAGCAAGGTAAGACAAACACCCTTTCTTGACCATGTGCCGAGCCTTCATAAAAGAAATGACCCTGCTGAATGCACTAACTGAAGAACCCCTCCACTCCAATCTCAGCGACTCAGGCATGGCTAACGTAATTGTCTTGGCATTGCAATCCAACACAACATGATAAGGAGATAGCCAATCCATGCCCAAAATAACCTCGAAATCAACCATATCAAGCATTAACGGGTCGGCCTTGGTCTCAAGCCCACAATCAATCACACAAGCTCGGTAGACCTAGTCTACCACTACAGAATCGCCTACAGGAGTTGACACATATAAAGGAGAATCCAAGGACTCACAAGCAACATCCAGAGAATAGGCAAATAATGCTGAGATAGATGAATATGTGGACCCTGGATCAAATAGCACTGAAGCCTCTCTACCACAGACTGAAATAATACCTGTAATCACACCGTCTGAGGCTATTGCGGCCGGAATAGCATAGAACCTGGTTGTAGCACCTGATGACTGAGCTACCCCAAGAAGAGCTGAAGCTGAATGACCCCCTCCTGACTGGCCTCCCCCTCTAGGACGACCCCTGCCAATCTGACCTCCACCCCTAGGTGGTCGAACTACTAGTGCGGGACCCATAGGCTGGTGACTCTGCTGAATGGCCTTGCCCCTAAAGCGGGGGCAATCCCTCTTCACGTGGCCTAAGTCCCCACAATCGTAACATCTCAGATGTTACATACCTTGCTGGCGTGAAGAGTAAGAGTCCCGAATGGCTGGAGGACGGTAGGAGCGCTCTGGCATGGCACTGAACTGAGGCCTCACTGAGACACCCCTGGGAGGAAATGGAGGTGCTGAATATGAAGGCCTACTGAACTGACATCTGCCCCTAGCTGGGGTACCCGTGAAGTCACCTATGAATCTGGCCCTCTTATCTTGCTGACCTGACTGACCCTGCTCCCTGCTCCTCATACGGTAACCCTCGATCCGTCGAGCTATCTCGACTACCAGCTGGAATGGGGTACCCATATCTACCTCTCTAGACATGGAGGTCCTGATACCTGGATGTAAGCCTGCCAAAAACCGCCGCATCCTCTCAGCATCAGTGGGCAATATCATAAGGGAATGGCGGGATAACTCTGAAAACCTCGCCTCATAGTCAGTCACGGACATCTGTCCCTGCTCTAACCTCTCAAACAGAGCCCGAAGCTCCTCCCTATCAGACGGTGGAAGGTATCTGTCCATAAATAGCTATGTAAACTGCTCCCAAGTAACCGGTGGAGAACCTGCTGGTCTACTGAGCACATAAGACTACCACCATCTGCGAGCTCTGCCCTCTAACTGGAAAGTGGTGAAATCTACCCCGTGTGACTCCAATATCCTCATATTGTGTAGTCTATCCCTTCACCTGTCGATGAAATCCTAGGCATCCTCACCCTGCTCGCCCCCGAAGCCTGGAGGACAAAGTCTAATCCATCTGTCTAGTAACTTCTGTTCGTCGCCCTCTGCAATGGGCCTGGGCTCTGGCTGTGCTACTATAGGCTGAACCCCAATCACGGGCGGTGTACCCGGAATAGGATGTGCTGCTATTGGTCATGTGGCATGAGCGGTAGGGGTCTGAACTCCCCCCCTGCCTTAGAAGTAGCAGGATCTGATGGAAGTACCCCTGCCTGGGACATAGTGTCCATAAACCTCAACATGCGGCCCATAACCTCCTGGAAGCCTAGCGCCGTCATAAAGTCTGGTGGAGCAGGAGCAGGAGAAACTAGAGGCAACTCATCCTGCTCCTCAATAATAGGATCCTCACGTGGTGCAACTGGTACGGCTCTGGGACGTCCTCATCCTCTAACTCGGGCAGGTGCCCTACCCTGTCCCTACCACGACCTCGAGTGGCGAGGGTAGCAGCCTCTTCCAGATCAGGTACATGAGAAGCACGCGTCCTCACCATCTGTGAGAGAATAGAAGATCAAGTTTGAGTACATCATTGATTGCACGATAGGATATGAACAAAAAGAGTTTCTTAACACCATATAGCCTCCTGAAGATAAGTACAGACGTCTCCGTACCGATCCGCAAGACTCTTCCGGGTTTGCCCATGACTCGTGAGACTACGTGAACCTAAAGCTCTGATACCACGTTGGCACGACCCAAATCCTAATTCAAGTCGCGATGGCGCCCAACAGCGGGGTTAGGCAAGCCGATATAACCTACATTAAGTGATACCCTCCCATTCGATCAAACAAATCAATAATTTCAAGTTTAAAACAACTAACATGATACTAGCCTTGAGTGAAGGTAAAATCATAGTAAATACAAGGTCGAAATAAAACATATACATAGATGTACAACCCAAAACCCAAAATATATACCGCGTGCGTGCTAGGAACTAGTGTCACGAGTGTCACGGGAAACTACTGAATATACAATGACTACAATATATACAGAGTCTCAGTCTGAATGAAATGGACAGAGAATATAACAGAAGAACTCCAGGGTACTGCTAGGAAGTCGCCGGTAAAGCAGCTCACCATGAAGTATGACCACGCTATCAATATCTAGCACCGGCCTGAAAATCAGATGGACCAGCCTCCAAACCTGTACAATCAAGTACTGAAAAGGAAAGAAAGTGCAGCATGAGTACATATATATAAATATGTACCCAGTGAGTATCCCGTCTAAACTCGAAGAGGTAGTGACGAGAGGTCAACTCGATACTCACTAAGGTCCAGCAACATAATATAGAATGAGATAAGGCTAAAGCAATAGGCATGTGAAACAGTAAACAACAAGTATATGAACACATAATGTAACACAAGTAAGAACACCAAGTACCAATTCCTCTTATCCAACAATACCTTTCCAATACTGTCATATGTGATCCAGACTCAAGTGTACATATGCCGACACGGACAAGACAACCGGCCGGAGTCATAAGGTAGGTCATAAGGACTGAGGTCATAAGATCCCCACGATCGTGAATCATACCTGCGACTCGTGTGCTGACTCGATAGTAATAAGCTCCCCACGATCGTGAATCATACCTGCGACTGGTGTGCTGACTCGATAATATTAAGAAGCTCCCCACGATCGCGAATCATACCTGCGACTCGTGTGTTGACTCGATAAAAGTAATAAGCTCCCCACAATCGCGAATCATACCTGCGACTCGTGTGCTGACTCGATAAAAGTAATAAGCTCCCCACGATCGTAAATCATACCTACGACTCATATGCTGACTCGATAAAAGTAATAAGCTCCCCACGATCGTGAATCATACATGCGACTCGTGTGCTAACTCGATAAAAATAATCTCCCTACGATCGCGAATCATACCTGCGACTCGTGTGCTAACTCGATAATAATAATAGTATTTACATATAGGTACCTAAGAGTACCGACTAGACCGTGAACTCAACAGGATTGTGTCAATATCATATCACTGATAGCCAATTAAGATTTACCTCATCATATTTTTACCTCTCCCATGTCGATTCAACAATAAACACAATTTATAATACATACAATGGTTCAAATAAGGCACGAAATGGCATGCTCGTGGGTCCTACGACTACCTGACATAGCAATATAGTCGCCACGTACGGACTCTCATAACTTGGTACGTACGCGGCCCCCTCAACATGTACACATAGAAAACAAGGAACCTACGGGGACATTTTCCCCTTACAAGTTTGGAAAGGAGACTCACCTCGTGACGATATCACCCCTTGGATCAAGGATGCGCCCGAATCTCTGAAATTCACCCTCGACGGCTCGCAACTAACCAAACATGGTATAATTGAATTAATTTAAGTTCCAAGAAGAAGAATTAACAAGAAGTCCCAAAATTGACCATTCTTGACCATTTCCGGAATTTTGACCCGGGCCCACACGTTTGGATTTCGAAATTATTTGAACACCTACCCGAAGTCTAAGGATCGAAGTTATGTGATTTATACAAGGATTCATAGCCTCAAATGAATAATTCACCAATTTATTCAAAGCCCTAGAATTTCTATACAAATTGTTTGATTTTTGATTCTTTAGGAATTAAACCCGTTGAATTCTATGCATAATAGTGAAAAATAGAAGAGAATTACTTACCTCTATAGTGGGTGGTCGTGGGAGGTGTTGCTCAACTTGGATGCTCTCTAATGGAGGTTGATGGTGGATAAAAATGAAGAAAACCTGTATTTTTGGACATTTAAAGGGGTTGGCAACAGTGATTTCTGCAGTTGCGACCTTGGGACCGCAGGTGCGGTCTCGCACCTGCGAGAATATCATCGCCCCTACGGAAAAGGGCCTTGGACCCTGGCATCGCACCTGCGGAGAAGGAGTCCGCACCAGCGTTCCCGCTCCTACGGAAGAAGGGTCGCGCCTGCGATGGGGGTCGCACCTGCGACTGAGAGACCGCAGGTGCGGTCACACCAGAAGTAGCTGCACCAGCATTGTCTTTTTTTGGTTTGTGGCCTCGTGCGGGGTCCGGGAGGCACCTGGGCCTACTCGAGCCCCCGTCAAAACATACTAACAGGTCCCAGATCATAATACGGACTTGCTCGAGCCTACGGAACACTCATAATATCGCTAAAACTCAAAATCACCCTCCAAAACCCCTGAAATCATAACTTATTACTTTGAAATTTCTAGAATTCATTTCATTGTGCCGAACGGTCTATACTACTTGGAATGACCTCAAATTTTGCAGACAAGTCATAAATGACTATACGGAACTATACCCGATCCCGAAATTCCATTCGGACCTCGATAGCATAAAGTCCCGTTTCAAGCCAAATTCCAAACTTGAGGAAATCCTAATTTCCATTTCGGGCGCCGAAATGCTTCCGGGTCATCAGAAACTCAAGCCGAACATACTTCCAAGTGCTAAATCATCATACGGAGCTACTGGAGCTGTCAGAACTTGATTCCGAGGTCGTTTGCTCAAAATATTGACCAAAGTCAAACTTGGGCAAATAGGCCAACCTTAAGGAACCAAGTGTTCCTAAACTACTCAAATCATTTCCAAATCCCGAACCACCCGCTCCCTCAAGTCATAAAGCACGAGCCGCAATGGAAGGTTTCATTTAAGGGAACGGGGTCGTAATACGCAAAATGACCGGCTGGGTCATCACACTATCGAGGTTAGGCTTGATACTTATTGGGTACCATTGTGGTATACTCATACTACGCTTTTGCATATCTTTTTTTGTAGATCCAAGTACCTCATATAAGACTAGTCATTTTTCATTACCCAATTTCTCTTATTGGCGAGGATGGCACACAACATCGCCACTAGGCAAGCCAACAGTGAACTAGCCATGTATTTATTCTTTTTGACATTTCTAAAAAAGTTGTTTTTAAATTATTAAGTAAGTAAAAGGTGAAAAATTTAATAAAATAAAGTGTAAACAAATATAGGAACACATGTGGTGAGATAAGTACTCAGAAACCATCAAATGTCTACTAGCAAAATTCCAAAACCTGGTGTCACAAGTGTACGAGCTACTAGTAGAAAATACAAAAGCACTAGATTACTGTCTGAAATAGAGTAGAGAGAAAGTAAAACAAAAGAGAGATTTCAGGTGCTGCAGAATGAACTCTGAAAGAATCTCACCACTAAGTCTCGAAGTATCAGGGTTGCGCGCCTGGATGACTGCCAAATGCACCTGCCTCAGATCTTGCACGATTAATGCAGAGTGTAGCGTGAGTACATAAATAGCATGTACCCAGTAAGTATCCGGTCTAACTTTAAAGAAGTAGTGATGAGGGGTTGACGTTGATGCTTATTATGGCCAATAATAAAATGCAAAAATTCTAAACAAGTATGGAACATGAAAATAATTGTTTACCTCGAAAATGGTAATTACAATTATATTTGATTAAGTGGTTCTAAAAACATGCAATTTATTTTAGTGCTAGTCGTTAAGTAGTTGATGCTAAGTGTGACTGAGACAGATAGAATAAAACCGTTAAGGAAACGAAGATAAGCAAACCGTGATGCCTTAAATCGGAGGCTCGATGTTGGCCTCGGGGGTCTTCAAGGTCGAGGTTTGGGGCTACTGTCGGATGATTGATGAATCTATAACAAACTTTAGGCTTTGGAGTATGCTATTTATGATCAATAATGAGCTATAAATGAAGAACAATTAATAGAAAGCAATAAATATGAGTAAATGAGCTAGTAGAGAGGAATAGAGAACGTTTGGGTAATAAAAAAGAGAATGTTCTTGTGCCTTGTATTCAATAGTGTGTGTTACAAAATGACAAGGGTCCCCTTTATATAGGAGAGAGAATCCCAATATAGTACATTGACATTTATTACAAAGATTTTGACTGATTCGGCTAGTTAATGTCTGAGCACGGAATCGTACTTTGTTGCAGAGTTGTTTGCCTCAATCTTTGTGCCATCCCCCTACGCCAATCCTGAGCCTGTATTTCCTCGAGGTTGAACGTAACGAAGGCTCGAGGTCGGACCTCGGGCCATGCCTTGGATCTAATGCAGATAGGAATGTCATAACGAACGTAAAATGGGCCTTCCCGTTTTTAGCCGTACACAGATAGTCCTCGTGTTTCTTGGAATGTAGAGACAAGAAATGTCTTGAATTCATTATCCTTTCGTTGTTGCGTCATCCGAGCCGTATAAGATGACTGGAGAGGTAAAGGGGAACTCATAGGGCCGTATCCATACATTTGCTAAGAGGTTCCTGTATTAATGTCAGCAATTAGTCGCCCCTTGGGATTTATATAACGTACATAGTGACCCTCTATAAATACGCCTTTACCTACTTCTTTTCTCTTATTGTGACTTCAATCCCGTGAGAGATCCTTTCCTACCCTTTTTCGGTATTTCCCTTCCGACCAAATCTCCATTTTTTTCTTTTTTTTCTAGCGATTCTCAGAGGTAATAAATGGAGAAGATTTCCTCCACTGTTCCGCAGACTGACAAACCTTCCTCCCATCCACGACCGTCACAGGAGAAGGCGACATAACTCCCTTGTCTTGAGTAGTGTTTCCCCGGGGCGTGCGTGATATCCTCTGATTTCAAGGTTGACAAACCATCTTCGAGGCCAAGGCGATACGAGCCCATGTCCCGGTATATCAGCTTGATCTCAGATACTAGGAAGCTAAAAATAGACTGTCGGTGAGGGAGTTCAGTGTTGGTGAAGACCCCCTCCCGGGAGGAAGATATTACCACGCACGAGGCCGGCTTCATCAGTGTTTATACTTATCCATTCACCCTTGGTCTGGTGGGACCATCGTCTCCCCCAATAGACCCTGTCATTCTGGACTTCTGCGGTCGATACCAAGTGACCCTTGGTCAAATACATCAGTCACTTTGGCGCACTGTATATATTATCGTGCCCACTTCTTCCTCGCGGAGTCTGGGTTTATCACATTTGGTTGAGACAACTCATCCTTTTGGGACAGGGGTTTGAGTTTTTGAAGAGTCGCCACCTAACGATTTTGAGGTGTGTTAGGGCACCTAAGGGGTTCATTTATAACTACGTCTGGTAACTAGAGATGGGTTAGGGATTGAAATTATCCTAAGTGGAAGGTGTTAGGCACCCCTCAGGATCGACAAATGTGGTTCCTGGCCAAACCACTTTATTGTGAATTTGTACAGTTTTAGCAAACAAACAAGTAGGGCTCAAGTAATAGGGGATTTAAGTCTAAGTACACAGATATTTTGAAAACAATTAATGAAAAGTTAGATTTTGAAAAAAATTATAATCTAAGTATGTGAAAGTAAAAGATGTCCTAAGGTTTACAAGATGGATCACATCAATGCAATACCCGGTATGACACTCCTCGAAGAGGGGCTACACGTGGTATTAGCGCACCGGTCATCAAATCAATATTCTACCCTTCCCCACCTCGTGAAGGTAATTAAACCGCGTGTTGGTAACGACCTCTATTGCATGCTGTTACCCGTCCCTTCCCTGTCAGTCCCGGAGGAAATTAGGACTCCTATCCTATAAAAGGGGGGTTTCTGGGCAGACCCTCCGGTTTAAAGGTAAAAAATACTAGGGCGATATATAATAAACAAGTAGGATTGCAGATAAAAGGAGAGCATGGAAAGCAGGTAAAGGCTCAAATATACCTCCTCACATATTGAACATAAACAACATGTCTCTTACACAAATTAAGGTCTGGATTCAGTTCTAAGAATGGTGTCTAAGTGATAATAGCAGTATCAGATTTATTACATAACTTAGAGACGAAGTCCTAATCAGGCTTGCCTACTAATTTTAATATGCTGATAGTTAAACATAATCACACAGAAAGGTCTGGTTTTATTTCTTACAGGTTGTTACCTAAGGCGTGCCTAGGTGAAAATACATGCAACAGTATTCACATTTGATAACAGCTTCAGGTCGTATACCTAATAATAGGAAGTGCTAAGTGTTGTAGATAGACTGAATTTGCTAGTTTGTAGAACAAGCGGACTGTCTCAGACATGTGTATTTAAACTAGATATGATTGAATAAGTACGACCCTACATCATGATCTCTAATGCAGCATGATGCAAAACAACTTAAACAGGATTTCTAGATGCACATTAAGTTATGCATAGTTTCGAGATAGGCAGGAATAATGGTTTTAATCGTTGTTTACCTAAAGCAGGGCCTCTACGTATATAGCATGATTGTAGCATGGTGAGTGCATGAATAACAACTAGTGTTGATTTATTTATCCTAAGGCTGGATTACATTTCATAACATGTTGACACAATCACATGATAGTAATTTTGTTGCTATTATTAACCATATAATCAAGATTTCTAAGTGACATTTCAGAACACGTAGACATGAGCAGGATATCATGATAGCCATTTTTGTTGTTGTTATTCACCCTATAGACAGGATTTCTAAGCATAATGAGATGCTGAATACCATAAATCCTAAGCAACATGATATGCATGGCATGCTTGGCATGTTGTACCTAAACATGGTTGCTATTGCACATATTGAAAAAGTAAACCTAGAAACAGGATCTCTACCCTTTACTTATACTACAACAAGCATATCCCCACCCATTTTCACTATCCAACCCCAGAATCGTTCTTTCACAAATAATTATTACAAGACTATGAATATGAATTACATAACTAAGAATAAGAAAAGAAGAAGTTAACTATAGGGAGCGTTCATAACCCGGGTGTGTCAGAGTTCCCTAAGGACCTCAAGGTATCCTGGGCAGTGCTCACACCCAAATTTCATAGCCAAGATGGAGTAAGTGCAGTGTGGAAGGGCCAACTCTTATGTGTCAAAGTTCAGATGGGGCTCAAGGGTCCCAAAGCAGTTCTCACACAAGGGGGCAGAACCTAATGTCTAAGAGTATAGTGAAAGTGCTCATAGTTTGAGGAATTCAAGAGAACAATTTTGAACAGTTTTGAAAAGTGGAGAGACTTAGTGAAAAACAGCTTTTTGTAACAAAGGTTTAGCTGATGAAAATAGTTTTGGAGAAACACCAATCTCTAAAAAAAGTAAAGCCAGCATCACATAAGGGACCCAGGATGGTCCAACAATCACAAATAGGGGTGAGAGGGTTTGAGGAACAAATACAGAGCCTGTGTAGCAGGCAGAAACACATATTGACATGCGATCAGAAGTTCCTAAGGGTTTAAGGGGACCGGGGATATAGCAAAGTATCAGAACATATCAACACCAAACAACTGAGACCATGATTGAACTAATGTATTAGACATGGAGATTCACATAAGGAACAGATGCTAAGTATACAGATACATATTGGTCATTTATAAGTAAAGTGAAACCAAACATGTAGAAGAGATTCAGAACTCCAATTGCATGTTGAACAACAAAATAGTAAGTAAAAGCATATCATAAATACATGGAATTGAACCATTAATAGAAACATATTGGTTTGAGCACTGAAATCTAAATTAGAACATACCAATATAATGGAGAAAGCAGTAACACAGATCATAAGTTAAGAGATGCACAATTGTTAGCCTTGGCTTGTAGCCGGCTAACTCAGACTAGTATCATGTAGCACAGAAGAGAGAATAGAGAGCAAGTTTGTTGTGAGAGAGAGAGTGCACATATTAGTTCGTGTATGTGTGTGTCTGTGTCAATGCATGAATAGAGTATATATATAGTCGAAAGTTGGGTGGAAAATAAGGTAAAAATCAGAACTAACCAGTGATTGTGGGACTGAGTATCAATCAGTACACAATCAGTACAAGTATCCCCATAATTAAGGGAATCATTCAAACGGTGAGTAGTAAATAAGGTAAGACCATATATAGCTTAGAGGAATGTAAAATAGTTTAAGTATAACAGGCAATTAGATATCCTTTAATTGAAGGTTGAACTCAAACGGCTAGTAGGTGAACACAATTAAGGAAAGTTATTATGCACATGACATATAAAGAAACAATTTCAAACAAAATCAAGTAGACAATTGAGACTAGGTTCAGAAGATATCAATTAAGGAAATAATATCAATTAACAGTAAATGAACGAGGTAAAAAAAATAAGCTAAAGGTTGGGAATCAGTAAGAATATCCCACGAGGAATTAGCAAGACTTTCGAATCACAGTGAATCAAGGATTCCAATAACACTAGCTAACATAGATTCTGATGTAGAAATGGAATGAACACATTATAAGTCAAGAAATAATTATGTACAAATTGCAGAGAATCAAGGATTCGAACAGGCATAGTACCAATTGAAGGGAATTAACACGAATTAATACAAATGCTAGGCAAGAAATCAGAAACCCTAGCACATGAAATTAAGGGGTCATAGAGTTACAGAGTGAACAATGAGATAAATAGGAAAGCAAGAGAAAATCAAAGACGAATAACATAGGGTAAATATATCAATGAGTCACAAGACTCTTGAAACACAAACACATATGCAAACACATAGGCAAATCAGTAGTTTTAGGGTTTAGATCTAAAGTTAGGGTTTTCATCACAACGAGCCAGATAAGGAGAAAAACTTAAACAAATCACTAAAACATAGTAGAGACTCTAGGATAAAGTTGAAAAACCATAGAAAAAGCTATGCAAAAACGGGGTTACGAAACCCTAGTTGAAAACGAAGAGTCATTTTAGAAAAATCAGAGAACCTTTGAGAAAACAAGAAAATAGCTTAAAGTGTACACAAATCTATCATAGATATGAACAAAAGTCGGAAAATCTTGAGTTTTAGGGTTTCAGAGAACCCAGAGAAACAAGAAAAACCTTAAAGATGTCACCGGCTTTAGCCGGAAAAGTCATAGCTCTTACTCAGACGGCCGGAGGTGGCCGGAAAATGGCATGAGGGACCATGGGGGAGCTGAACCGCTCCAGGTTCACCTGAGGGCCTCAGGGTATCATTAGACTGGCATGGGATGAAGCAATGGCCAAGAGATGATGAGAGGCCATGGTTTTCGGCGGGGAGAGTAGCCGGAGGAGATGAACAGACTTCATCGGAGAAGAGGAGACAAGGGAAGGTTCTAGAGAGAACCTGGGGATAGAGAGAGAGAGAGAAGAGAGATGAATGAGGGGGCGTGAATGAGAGACGGGGGGGCGTAGTCATTAGGGGTTATTAATAGAAAGGGTGAATTTGGGCCGTTGATTTAAAATAATCAACGGCTCAGATTGGAATGGGGATTGGGTTGGGTAATTTGGGAATTGGGCTTGGGTAGTTTGGGCTAGTTAATTGGGTTGGGGTCCGGGTGAAATTAGGCTAGAATTGGAAATAAAGGTGGCTATTAGTTAAATACCCAGTAAAAATAGATAAATAATTAATAAAAATAGCTAATAATTATAGAAAATGAAATTATTGCTAAATAAGTGAAATTAAAGTAATTAACTAATATTAACAATATAAAATGACTCATAATTGAATTAAAATGGTATAAAATGTATATGTAGGCTATAATTACAAAAATGGTTGTAATTATAGCTAAATAATGCCAAATTGGCTAATTTGTGAAATAACTAAATCCTAATAGGATTAAAGTGATATATTGAGCTAGGAAAAATATGGAAAATACCAGTCATTATAAAGAGTGATTTTGGAAGGTATTTATGCAAATTTAAAATAATTTGGGGAAATATTGGGTATCAACAGCTTCCCCTCTTTACCCGGGACGGATGAAAGATTTGTCGGGTAAAGACATGACGGCCAATTTTGACTGAGAGAAATGGTTTGAAGAGATTTAGGTCGCACCCTGGTTTGTGAGCTGCCTACATATCCCTAGTTTTACAGGAATCAGGTCGTATGTAGTTAAGGAGTGATCGACGAAGTATACCGATGAAGTTCTAGAAGTGCGGACGCAATGCATGGGACTAGATGAATAAGCGGCTTACGGAGTAGTTAGGAGAACTGGAGCAGGACCGCTCCTGCTAGGATGGTCGTTGCTTGTCGGATTACCTGCAAATAAACAATACAAGCATATATTGCGCGTAATTTAAACATGATGCAAGTTCCCGTCGGACCATGAATGATTTCTTTGGACGGTTAAGGATGACGTCCTCAGACCATGACGTCATGGGCTATGAATTGCTTGACGCAGGGTTCACAGGCCATGAAAATGATGTTCTTGGTCCATGAGGATGGTGCCTCCGAACCATGACGTCTTTGAATAATGATATGCAAATGATTAAAAGATATCCTCAGGCCATTACATGGTGTTCTCGGGCCATGAAGATGGTGCCTTCGAATGATGGCGCCTTTGGATAAGTCGGTGATATTTCAGCCCATGAAGATGCAATAGTGTGATGCTAACAAGACATAGCTTAGTCTTGCAAATTAAAGGCTAGATCTTAGCCCGAAAGGAAAGCGAAGTAAATGGTGCTTGAGGCAGTAGTTATTCTTGAAAAGTAAATTGGAGGCAGAGCATAGCCTTGGAAGGCAGAATGGTAGCCTTATGCAATGCAGATGGAGACAGTGCTTAGTCTCGAAAGGCAGAATGGTAGCCTTATGCAACGATGTAGATGGAGGTAGAGCTTAACCTCAGAAAGCAGAATGGTAGCCTTATGCAGAGACGCAAATGCAGATGGAGACAACATTTAGTCTCGGAAGGCAGAAAGGTAGCCTTATGCAAGTTGGAAGGCAGAATGGTAGCCTTATGCAAGTTGAAAGGCAGAATGGTAGCCTTATGCAAAGATACGAATGCAGAGGGAGACAGCGTTTAGTCTCGAAAGGCAGAAAGGTAGCCTTATGCAGGAAATAAAACGACAGTAGGAATTCTTAGCTGGTGATAATTGCGGCATTGTGATTGTGGAGCATTATTTGTATTGATAATAGATGTCGACAAGTGTGATGGTTTCGAGAATTGTGATTCTGAACACGTTCGTTCTTCGCGCGGGTATCGAACTTTGGCATTTGCAATTGTGATGAAATTTGTGACTTCTTAGCGTGTTTATCCTTTGTGCATGCATCCAAAGAAAAATCGTGAGTTTTGTAAATGGGGGGGGAGGGGGTTAGTTCATACCCCCGCTGGCTTTTCTTGACTTGTTGGGCTTGATCTGATGATACTGTCTGTATCATTGGGGTGGCGTTGCTAAATAAAGTTGTTTCAAGAACAAACATGCATGATTTTGTAAAAGTATAGCATAATGTGTAATTTTAAAATAATTTTAAGATGAACCGACGACCGTGACACGGTTCAAGACATTTCAACCTCTCGTGCTACGCAATTTTGAGGGTCCTCCTCAAAATTCTGCCCCAGTTTGATGGGTGAATGCTTCTAACTGTTGTCGTGCGGCGATCGGCTGAACTTGCTTCAGAATTTTGAGGGTCCTCCTCAAAATTCTGCCCCAGCTTCCAATTGCGGGAAAAATGAAATTTTTATTGAATTGTGACCGAACCCATAGGGCTGCCTACGTATCCCCTCTTAAACGAGAATCAGGTCAGGTGTAGTTCAATTTACATCATTGATAAAAACATAAGGATTACACATAGTAATGTTTGACTGCATCTGAATTGATTGGTTTTGGCCAGACTTCTCCGTCCATTTCTGTAGGTATAAGTGCTCCTCCTGTCAGCACTCGGTGGACCATGTATGGCCCTTGCCAGTTGGGAGAGAACTTCCCTTTGGCTTCATCTTGATGTGGAAAGATATTCTTTAATACCAGCTGCCCTGGTATGAATTTTCTCGGCTTGACTTTATTGTTGAAGGCTCTGGACATTCTATTCTGATAGAGTTGGCCATGACAGATTGCATTCATTCTCTTTCCGTTTATGAGGGCTAGTTGCTCATAACGATTTTTTACCCATTCTGCTTCGCTGAGCTCAGCTTCTTGTATGATTCTTAAGGAGGGAATTTCTACTTCAGCGGGAATGACGGCTTCTGTAACATAAACTAGCATGTAGGGGGTTGCCTTGGTCGATGTGCATACCATGGTGCGATATCCCAATAGAGCAAATGATAACTTCTCATGCCACTGCTTGTGCTTTTCTATCATCTTCCTTAGTACCTTTTTAATGTTTTTGTTGGCGGCCTCTACATCTCCATTCATTTGAGGTCGATAGGATGTGGAATTCTTGTGTTTGATCTTGAAAGTTTCGCACATGGCTTTCATCAAGTCACTGTTTAGATTGGAACCATTGTCGATGATGATTGACTCTGGAACTCCGAATTGGCAAACGATGCGGTTGCGGACAAAGTCAGCCACGACTTTCTTAGTAACTGCTTTGTAGGAGGCTGCTTCGACACATTTAGTGAAGTAATCAATGACTACCAGAATGAACATGTGTCCATTGGAGGCGGCCGGCTTGATTGGTCCAATAACGTCCATGCCCTAGGCGGCGAACGGCCATGGTGAGCTTGTTGCATTGAGCTCATTTGGAGGTACCTTTATCATATCTACGTGTATCCGACATCAATGGCATTTACGGACATACTGGATGCAGTTTGTTTCCATAGTCATCCCAAAATAACCAACTCGTAGTATCTTCGTTGCCAAAACAAAACCGTTCATATGTGGACCGCATGTCCCATCATGAATTTCCTCTAACAGTTTTGATGCTTCCTTTGCGTCAACACATCTTAATAATCCCAAATCGGGAGTCCTCCTATACATGATTCCTCCGATGTGAAGGAAGTTGTTGGATAGTCTCCGAAGTGTGCATTTCTGAGTGGGATTCGCAAGCTTCGGGTACTCTCGTTTTGCCAAATACTCCTAGATATCATGAAACCAAGGCTTTCCGTCTGCTTCTTTCTTCAACATGGGCTCAATAAGCTAGCTGATTATAGATCTTCAAGGGAATAGGATCAATGAAATTCTTGTCCGGGTTCTGGATCATTGAGGACAAAGTAGCAAGTGCATCGGCGAACTCATTTTGAATTCTAGGAACGTGCCGAAATTCTATCTTCGCGAACCTCTTTCTCAATTCCTGCACGTGATGCATATACGACAATATCTTAGAATTCTCTGTTGCCCATTCTCCTTGTACCTGATGTACCTGTAGGTCTGAATCACCAATCACTAACAGCTCTTGAACGTTCATGTCAATGGCCATGTTGAGCCCCAGGATGTAGGCCTCATATTCCGCCATATTGTTGGTGCATGGGAATCTGAGTTTAGCAGACACCAGATAATGCTAACCGGTTTCCAATATTAAGACGACCCCAATGCCGACTGCCTTGATATTCGACGCTCCATCAAAGAACATTCTCCAACAGTCATAGGATTCTGCAATGTCTTCTCTTATGAATGATACCTCTTCATCGGGAAAATACATTTTCAGGGGTTTGTATTCTCTGTCTACGGGGTTCTCAGCAAGATGGTCTACTAGTGCATGTCCCTTGACTGCTTTCTGAGTCACAAAGACAATGTCAAACTCACTCAGCAGGATTTGCCACTTGGCCAGCTTGCCAGTGGGCATGGGCTTCTGAAAGATGTATTTTAAGGGATCCATCCTCGATATGAGATATGTGGTGTAGGCACAAAAGTAATGCCTCAACTTCTGAGCTACCCAAGTCAAAGCACGACAAGTGCGTTCCAATAGAGAATATCGGGCCTCGTATGGAGTGAACTTCTTATTAAGATAATAAATAGCTTGCTCCTTCTTTCCTGTTTCATCGTGCTGCCCTAGAACGCAGCCGAAAGCTCCATCTAACACTGCAAGGTAGAGTAGTAACAGTCTACCTGACTCGGGTGGTACTAGGATTGGTGGTGTTGACAAGTATTCCTTAATTCTGTCGAAGGCTTTTTGACAATCCTCGGTCCATTTAGTTGCTGCATCTTTCTTCAGCATCTTGAAGAGCGGCTCACATATAACTGTAGATTGTGTTATGGACCGGCTTATGTAGTTAAGTCGTCCCAAGAAACTCATCACATCTTTCTTTTTCCCTGGCGGTGGTAATTCTTGAATGGATTTGACCTTTGATGGATCTAGATCTATCCCTCGGTGGCTGACAATGAACCCGAGCAGCTTACCGGCAGGAACCCTGAATGCACACTTCGCGGGATTCAGCTTCAGATTGTATTTTCGCAACCTATTGAAAAACTTCCTCAAGTCTGTTATGTGATCAGTGGATTTCTTGGATTTGATAATAACATTATCCACATATACCTTAATATACTTGTGTATCATAGCGTGAAAGATAGTGGTGATAACCCTCATATAGGTGGCCCCTGCATTCTTCAAGCCGAACGACATCATCTTGTAGTAGTATACTCCCCACGGCGTAATGAAAGCCATTTTATCAGCGTCTTACTCATTCATCCAGATATGATGATAACCAATGAAGCAATCCACGAATGAAAGTAGCTCATGCTTGGTGCAATTGTCAGTCAAGATGTGTCTGTTAGGCAAGGGGGAGTCATCTTTTGGACTGGCCCGGTTGAGATCCTAGTAGTCGACACAGAATCTAACCTTCCCAACTTTCTTTGGCACTGGCACGATGTTAGCTAACCATGTCGGATACTCGACTAACCTGAGAACCTTGGCGTTGATCTGCTTGGTGACTTCTTCCTTGATTTTCAAACTCATATCAGGCTTGAACTTTCTGAGCTTTTGTTTCACCAGTGGGCACATTGGATTAGTCGGTAATTTGTGAGCAAAAATTGATGTACTCAGACCAGTCATGTCATCGTATGACCATGCGAATATGTCCTCATATTCTTTCAATAATTTCGTGTATTCCTTCTTCTCTGACGGTGACAAGTGAATGCTGATTCGAGTCTCTTTGACATTTTCTGAATCTCCCAGGTTGACAGTTTCGGTCTCGTCTAGGTTGGACTTAGGTCTCTTCTCAAAATTCTCGACTTCTTTGACAATCTCGTCAGGTATATCATCTTCTTCTGAGTCAATGTCCATTTTTTGCGTTGTCTCGTTGCATGTCACCGTCATTGGTTCATCAAGACAAGTAATAGTAATGCTGTATAGATAAAGTAGTGAGAGAAAAACAACAGTAATAAATATTGATTCATAAAACTTAAAAGTGCTTTTGATAAATTGAATAAATGTTTTGAACATATAATATCTTATCACAGGAATTGAAAATGCTGAAAGAAAATCATTTAGTAAAAAAGACAATGAACAATGCTTGTTTTAGCCTTCCTACCCCGAGGCTCTTCGGGCTCTAGCTGTTCTGACGGTCCAATTCTTGAGATATCCCCCTCTGCTCACGGCCTGTATGGAAGGTCTTTCCTCCCCCTCCTCCTCGAGAATAACACAACAGTCCATGTCACTGTCCTCCAGAAATAAGTTCCTCAATGCTGCAAGTGCCTCTTCTTCCTCTGACCCATAGATAATGACGTCCTGCTTAAAGGTATGCTCCAGCTTTGGTATTGGTTGTTCCAAAGGGTAATAATGACCGCGCCAAGGTGGAGACCAGTTCTTGAATTCTTCCCAAGTATATTCGTATCCCAGACCGAAGGTGGTGCAATTTTTCTTGATTTTTATGGGTTTGGAGATTCCTTGGAGTATGACAGGTGTTACATTGTGTTGGGAGGGTTTGGTTCTTTGGTGGAGTGGCCTGATGATGAGATGCAGGATGATTTTGCTGTTTTGGGATGTTTTGAGGAGGTGTAGGATTTTGGATGTTAGGGAGGTTGACGTCCGGGACGCTGAGGGTGAATGCAGGTTTGCCAAATTTCGAGCCTGATCAAGCTCTTCTTGGATTTTTAACAACTTTTGTTCAAGTTGCGACATAGTTTTATTTGGAACCCGAATACCCTGGCCATCAGTGGTCTCTACTCGTTCAACTGTGTTCTCCTTTCTGATGTTGCTTGAATCTTCCATTTTCTTCTTGCCTTTGTTCATACCTTTGGGAGGACTAGGAGGAGAGAGCGGAGGGCCCCTGGATCTTGTGAGATAGGATGATGATGCCAGAGTGCACAAACTAACCTTTGGGGAGGGGAATAATAAAAGAAATAAAACAAAAACAAAACAAAAGTAACCAAGTCAGTGAGGATTATGAAAGGTATTTGCAGTATTTAAACACATAGTGCAATAATATAAAGCGTGTCCTAATTTGGGAGCCTCGTCGTGCCCGAGGTAGGCCTAGCGACAAATTGATTTGGAGAACTTGAAATGCAAAAATGCCTCATATCATTAATGTAAAAATAGACGAATCCCAAAACGACACTAAATAAGCAAGAAATAAAATCACTAATGGCCCTTGGTCTTATTTCAACAATAAAGCGAAAAAGTAAATTCCTACCTACTTGGTCCCAGAAGGACCTTCCCCAGACTCGGCATCCTTGATTCCCTCGAAGAGATTCCCCGGATCGCGGAGTCCTAGCAGTAGCTATGCTCTGGATAGATGTCCACCTTCGGTCCCCTCAGCTCATGTAATTAGGCTAGATGTCTAGGAGGGATGGTAGATTACCCAGGTATTTCTTGACGATGGTTTTGTCACTAGAATGCAGATCTTCCCACGAACTCAACAATTGTGGGTGGATGTTGGTGACCATGCCGAATCTGGGAACTTCGTGCCTCATATTTCTTCAAGGCAAACAAGGTTAGACCCTGACTCGCACAAGACTCGACTATTTAACATCAACGATTAGCATGAAGCATTTAATTCTCCAAATGAATGCACAGAACTTGGTGATGTCCGTTTGGGTTTATGGAAACCCGGTGGACTTTTGACAAGGCTATCTTAAAGGCTATTGTGTGGTCAACATGTTAGCCTGGCTAGGTTTGACCATGATGCATGCAACAGTATAACGGATTAAGGTTTCTATGGGGTTTTAGACTGGTACCCTTGAGCGGACAACTTAGGGGGGAAAGGCACGGAACCGTCGATTGCACCACTGATCGACTACTTTTACCGCAAATAAGCCTTTCCAAATTTATGGGTGATAATATAGGAAAGGCGCAACCACTCATTAAGCGTTGCTATAGGATTTTGTTTGGCATGAGTGGAGTATGAATGTTGGATCATGGATAATGCAATAAATAATAAACGTGTAGTCACGTATTTGCACATTATGAAAGCGGTAAATACAACATTTTATAATTTAAAACAATTACAAAGGAAGAAAACCAGAAAGATATGTCAGTTACTTTTGAGAAAAATTAAATGCTTAAAGGAAATAAACAAGTAATTTCACGTGGGAAGAGGTACAAATTCACAAAGCAATTTGAAAATGGTGAAAGCCTAGATATCCCCAGCAGAGCCGCCATGCTGTCGCGCCCCCTTCTTCCTCGCGGAGTCCGGGTTTATGCATTTGGTTGAGACAACTCATCCTTTTGGGAAAGGGGTTTGAGGTTTTGAAGAGTCGCCACCTAACGATTTTGAGGTGCGTGAGGGCACCTAAGGGATTCATTTATAACTACGTTTGGTAACCAGATATGGGTAAGGGCTTAAAATTATCCTAAGGGGAAGATTTTAGGCACCCCTCGAGATCCACAAATGTGGTTCCCGGCCAAACATCTTTATTGTGAATTTGTACAGTTTTAGCAAACAAACAAGTAGGGCTCAAGTAATAAGGAATTTAAGTCTAAGTACACAGATATTTTGAAAACAATTAATGAAAAGTTAGATTTTGAAAAGGATTATAATCTAAGTATGTGAAAGTAAAAGATGTCCTAGGTTTTACAATATGGATCACATCAATGCAATACCCAGTATGACACTCCTGAAGAGGGGCTACATGTGGTATTAGCGCATCGGTCATCATATCAATATTCTACCCTTCCCCACCCCGTGAAGGTAATTGAAGCACGTGTTGGTCACGATCTCTATTGCATGTTGTTACCCGTCCCTTCCCTATCAGTTCCGGAGGAAATTAGGACTCCTATCCTATAAAAGGGGGGTTTGTGGGCAGACCCTCAGGTTTAAAGGTGAAAAATACTAGGGCGACATATAATAAACAAATAGGACTGCAGATAAAAGGAGAGCATGGAAAGCAGGTAAAGGCTCAAATATACCTCCTCATATATTGCACATAAACAACATGTCTCTTACACAAATTAAGGTCTGGATTCAGTTCTAAGCATGGTGTCTAAGTGATAATAGCAGAATCAGATTTATTACATAACTGAGAGAGGAAGTCCTAATCAGGCTTGCCTACTTATTTTAATATACTGATAGTTAAACAAAATCACACAGAAAGGTCTAGTTTTATTTCTTACAATTGGTTACCTAAGGCTTGCCTAGGTGAAAATAACATGCAGCAGTATTCATAGTTGATAACACCTTCAGGTCGTATACCTAATAATAGGCAGTGCTAAGTGTTGTAGATAGACTGAATTTGCCAGTTTGTAGAACAGGCGGACTGTTTCAGACATGTGTATTTAAACTAGATGTGATTGAATAAGTACGACCCTACATCATGATCTCTAATGCAGCATGATGCAAAATAACTTAACAGGATTTCTAGATGCACATTAAGTTATGCATAGTTTCGAGATAGGAAAGAATAACAGTTTTAATCATTGTTTACCTAACGCAGGGCCTCTACGTATATAGCATGGTTGTAGCATGGTGAGTGCATGAATAACAACTAGTGTTGATTTATTTATCTTAAGGCATGATTACATTTCATAACATGTTGACTGAACATGATTGTAATTTTGTTGCTATTAGTAACCCTATAATCTGGATTTCTAAGCGACATTTCAGAACAGGTAGACATGAGCAGGATATCATGATAGCCATTTTTGTTGTTGTTATTCACCCTATAGACATGATTTCTAAGCGTAATGAGATGCTGAATACCATAAATCCTAAGTAACATGATATGCATGGCATGCTTTGCATGTTGTACCTAAACATGGTTGTTATTGCACATATAGAAAAAGTAAACCTGGAAATAGGATCTCTAACCTTTACTTATACTACAACATGAATATCCCCACCCATTTTCACTATCCAACCCCAGAATCGTTCTTTTACAAATAATTATTACAAGCCTCTGAATATGAATTACATAAATAAGAATAAAAAAAGAAGAAGTTAACTATAGGGATCCTTCATAATAGGCCCAAATCTCCAGGTCCTCAATGCCAAGTGTTATTTCACAACCTTTCATAATCCGAGTGTGTCAGAGTTCCCTAAGGACCTCAAAGGATCCCGGGCAGTGCTCACACCTAGATTTCATAGCCAAGAAGGAGTAAGTGCAGTGTGGAAGGGCCAGCTCCTGTGTGTCATAGTTCAGAGAAGGCTCAAGGGTCCCAAAGCAACGCTCACACAAGAGGGGCAGAACCTAATGTCTAAGAGTATAGAGAAAGTACTCATAGTTTGAGGAATTCAAGAGAACAGTTTTGACAGTTTTGAAAAGTGGAGAGACTTAGTGAAAAAATACTTTTCGTAACAAAGGTTTAACTGATGAAAATAGTTTTGGAGAAACACCAATCTCAAACAAAAGTAAAGCCAGCATTACATAAAGGACCCAGGACGGTCCAACAATCACAAACAGGGGTGAGAGGGTTTGAGGGACAAATACAGAGCCTGTGTAGCAGGAAGAAGCACATATAGACATGCGATCAGAAGTTCATAAGGGTTTAAGGGGATGAGGGATATAGCAAAGTATCTGAAAATATCAACACCAAACATTTGAAACCATGATTGAACTAAAATATTAGGAATGGAGATTCACATAAGGAACAAATGCTAAGTATACAGACACATGTTGGTCATTTATAAGTAAAGCAAAACTAAACATGTAGAAGAGATTCATAACTCTAATTGCATGTTGAACAGCAAAACAGTAAGTAAAAGCATATCAGAAACACTGGGAATTGAACCAGTAATATAAACATATTGGTTTGAAGACTGAAATCTAAATCAGAACATACCAGTATAATGGAGAAAGCAGTAACACAGATCAGAATTTAAGAGATGCACAATAGTTAGCCTTGGCTTGTAGCTGGCTAACTTAGAGTAGTAGCACAGAAGAGAGAATAGAGAGCAAGTTAAGTTGTGAGAGAGAGAGTGCACAGATTAGTTCGTGTCTGTGTGTGTCTGTGTCAATGCATGGACAGAGTATATATATACTCGAAAGCTTGGTGGGAAATAAGGTAAAAATCAGAATTAACCAGTGATTGTGGGACTAAGAATCAATCAGTACATGTATCCCCATAATTAAGGGAATCATTCAAACAGTGAGTAGTAAATAAGGAAAGACCATATATAGCTTAGAAGAATGTAAAATAGTGTAAGTATAACAGGTAATTAGGTATCCTTTAATTGAAGGATGAACTCAAACAGCTAGTAGGTGAACACAATTAAGGAAAGTTATTATGCACATGACATATAAAGAAACAATTTCAAACCAAATCAAGTTGACAATTGAGACTAGGTTCAGAAGATATCAATTAAGGAAATAATATCAATTAACAGTAAATGAACGAGGTAAAAAAAATAAGCTAAAGGTTGGGAATCAGTAAGAATATCCCATGGGGAATTAGCAAGACTTTCGAATCACAGTGAATCAAGGATTCCAATAACACTAGCTCACATAGATTCTGATGTACGAATGGAATGAACACATTATAAGTCAGGAAATAATTAAGTAACAAATTGCAGAGAATCAAGGATTCGAACAGACATAGTACCAATTGAAGGGAATTAACACGAATTAATACAGATGCTAGGCAAGAAATCAGAAACCCTAGCACATGAAAATAAGGGGTCATAGAGTTACAGAGTGAACAATGAGATAAACAGGAAAGCAAGAGAAAATCAAAGACGAATAACATAGGGTAAAGATATCAATGAGTCACAGGACTCTTGAAACACAAACACATATGCAAACACATAGGCAAATCAGGAGTTTTAGGGTTTAAATCTAAATTTAGGGTTTTCATCACAACGAGCAAGACAAGGAGAAAAACTTAAACAAATCACTAAAACATAGTAGAGACTCTCGGATAATGCTGAAAAACCATAAAAACGTTATTCAGAAATGGGGTTACGAAACCCTAGTTAAAAACGAAGAGTCGTTTTAGAAAATCAGAGAACCTTTGAAAAACAACAAAATAGCTTAAAGTTTACCCAGATCTATCATAGATCTGAAAGAAAAGTCGGAAAATCTTGAGTTTTAGGGTTTCAGAGAACCTAGAGAAACAAGAAAAACCTTAAAGATGTCGCCGACTTTAGCCGGAAAAGTCATAGCTCTTACTTAGACGGCATGAGGTGCCTGGAAAATGGAATGAGGGACCATGGGGGATTTGAACCGCTCCAGGTTCACCTGAGGGCCTCAGGGTATCATTAGACCGGCATGGGATGAAGCAAGGGCCAAGAGATGATGAGAGGCCATGGTTTCCGGCGGGGAGAGTGGTCGGAGGAGATGAACAGACTTCATCGGAGAAGAGGAGTCGAGGGAAGGTTCCAGAGAGAACTTGGGGATAGATAGAGAGAGTAGAGAGATGAATGGGGGGGCGTGAATGAGAGACGGGGAGGGGGTAGTCATTAGGGGTTATTAATGGAAAGGGTGAATCTGGGCCGTTGATTTTAAATAATCAACGGCTCAGATTGGAATGGGGATTGGGTCGGGTAATTTGGGAATTAGGCTTGGGTAGTTTGGGCTAGTTAATTGGGTTGGGGTCCGAGTGAAATTAGGCTAGAATTGGAATTAAAGGTGGCTATTAGTTAAATACCCATTAAAAATTGATAAATAATTAATAAAAATAGCTAAAAATTATATAAAATGAAATAAATGCTAAATAAGTGAAATTAAAGTAATTAACTAATATTAAAAATATAAAATGACTAATTATTGAATTAAAATTGTATAAAATGTACATTTAGGTTATAACTGCAAATATTGTTGTAATTATAGATAAATAATGCCTAATTGGCTAATTTGTGAAATAATTAAATCCTAATATGATTAAAGTGATATATTGAGCTAGGAAATATTTTGAAATTATTTATGAATAATTATTGAATATAAAGTACTGAATAAATTGGAAAAGAAATTTATATAAATATGGGAAAATATTAGTCATTATAAAGAGTGATTTTGGAAGGTATTTATGCAAATTTAAAATAATTTGGAGAAAAATTGGGTATCAACATATATGATCAGGTATTCACGAACATGGTCTAGGGAATGCCTTTCACCCTCGACCACCTGATTAGAATGTACATCCCCCGACTTTATCGTGGTGGCCTGATCAAACTTCAACGTCGGGCCTCGAAGGCCTATTTTTCCTGCACCGATGAAGTTAGAGACAGAGGATGGATGACACCGATAAATTAGGACTGCGGACCTGATTCCAACGGAAATGATGTCGTTCCCCGAGAAGTGGAATATGAAACGTAAGAGCGTATTTCTACAGAAGCCTTTCCTTTTCCTGTGGTTTAATTACCTTATGTAATGCTTTCTGTCGTTGTTACAGCTATTGCTGTGTATCCTGGATCTGTCAAAAGTCTCTCGGACTGGATCCATCAACTAGATTTGGTCTGCCCATATGTTGAGCGTGTGTGGCGCGATCTGTCAGTGGCCAGATGGGAGGCAAAGAATCATGGTAAGCCATTTCCCTTGTTGTAATCATGTCTTTCTGGAAGAGTATCGCTGATCAAATCTCTGTATTCGGTGGTTATGCCTTGCATTCGTACAGGTCTGGGAGAAACCTCTATTATCAGGGAAGTGCCTGCTGAGGAAGCAGGTACCCCAAAATTCGTTAAAGAGAAGAAGAGAGGAAGGAAGTCGCAGGCCGAGTCTTCGAAATAGAAGAAAACAAAAGTTGAGGGGTCCTTGTTTTGCACGGTTGCCCCGACCCCCGAGGTTTATGAGGGCCCCCGAACTGTTAGCGGGGAAGAGGCTGGTCTTGAGACGGTGCTCGTAGGAAGAGATAACCTGGACGCCACGCATCTTGATGAGCCTATGGCCGTCGAGCTGTAAGTATCTAGACCAGATTCCGATACGGTAGTCGCCCAATCTGGAGCTGAGGAGCTTGTCGGAGATGAGACGGACAACGCTCCCAGACTGGAAACTAGCCGGGATTCCCCCCGAGCTGATACACACTTGGTTGCAGGACCGAAGGCGCCTTATCCCGAGGTTATTCAAAGGCGAGGGAAGGTCTCGATTGTTTTATCCGGGGTCATTGACGTGAGTGACTCCCGCCCAGAATCGACTCTTCCTTTAGATCAATCACAGCATGCTTAAGATAAAGAGTTCCCTGAAGTGGGAGCGCCTGCTGAGGGCGAAGACTTGTTTCAAAGGACGTATTCTGGGGCCGAGGGGGGTTCTGAACCTGACGCATCATTCGTTTTCAGCGAGCTTGTAGACTCTGCGGAAAGGTAGTCTTCTGCAAGTTTTACTAGATATTTCGATCCTTATCCTTCTTATTTCGTTTCACCCGTACTTTCAGGCCAAGGTATTTTATGACCAGACCTTTGCCAAGTTTCAAGCCGAGTCAGCTGTTTACGAGGGCGAGTGCAGGAGGCTTCCTTTGGAGGTCACCGTGCTCAGAGGTCGCTTCAATGGGGAAGAAGAGGAGCTCCGAAGTCTTTGGGTGTGTTTAGAGAAGGCATCTAGAGAGAGGACGTGCCTTATAGAGCAGGTAACATAACGTTTTCTATTTCTGTCCGCGTGTTTACCTTGCTATGGTGTCATGATCCATCTCGGACTGTTTTTTTATAGTTTGAAAAGAAAGATGCTCTGATGAAGGAGGAATTCCAAACTCAGGGTGCCGAGATTCTCAATATCAAACGACACGCGAGTGAGATGACTGCCGAGAGGGGAATCCTCCAGGAGAGGGTGACCTTTTTTGAGCACCAGCTTCGTGATGCGAGGTTGGAGTGTGATAAATACAAAGATCATCTCGCCGAATAGGCCACCGTGTTATCTGCATCCAGAACTGAAGCTGAGGCACTTATTTCCTCGTACAGAGAAGACGTCGTTGCAGCGAATGCTTATGCCAGGAGGGTGTCTGAAAAGGCCGACTCATAACTGGGCCGAGCTGTGAAGCATGCTAATTTGAAATCTCGGAGGTAGACCCTCGAGGATATTTGCGCTGGGGGCACTAATCTGATTGCTGAGATTGAGAGAGTGAAAACCCTCGAAGAGGAGGCCGCTGCCTTGATTACTTCTGAGGGTGAATCGAGCGTTGGCTCAGAAGATGGTGGTAATGAAGGCAAATTCCCTGAGGGGGAAGAGGTCGTCGGAGACCCCAAGCCTGGTACTGAAATTTCTGAGGGCACGATCTCTCGGGGTCCGTCGAACATACAGCTCAAACGGTAAATTAGGATTGTATTTATCCCCTTTCTACACGGGCTCAGGACATGAGTCTTGTAAAAATGTTGTTTCAATCCTTCCATTTATGCAAGTAGCCTTTCATTTCTCACTATTCTGTCATTTTTGCTTTTGCTTATTTCATCCGATTGTAACCATTTCGGGCTAAGTCCCTGATCCGGGTCATGACTCGAGGTTATTGACCCTTTAGGTTTTGAATTAGCCCGGAGGCCTCTTGCGCTGGCTTCAAGGCTCTTACGTGACTTTAGTATAGTTACGTTTTCCGCCGCTTGAAGATCTATTTTGAAGTCCTTGCGTTTGCCCAATTCTTTGACGGCCCAAAAGGACCTCGATTACGAATCGTTATGCGGCGATACGTAGACACCTCAAAAGGTTATTCCCTATGGCTGGTTTATCCTGAACCTCTTCACTATTTGGAGCCGATATGAAAATGTTCGAAGCTCTTTCTCGAGAGCTGACATGAAAATGATCGAAGCTCTTTTTTCGAGCTGACATGAAAATATTCGAAGCTCTTTCTCGAGAGCTGACATGAAAATGATCGGAGCTCTTTTTTCGAGATGACATGAAGATTTTTGAAGCTCGCTCTTCGAGCCGACCTGAAAATGTTCGAAGCTCGCTCTTGCTTACACTACAGGTAGCATGATTTTAACCGGTTCTTTTTGAAATAATTTCGAAGAATTTGATTTTATAGGGATATTCGGGCATCCCCGAGTCACGTTAGTTTAGCTGTACCCTATCGACCGGAGTCGTTTGTGTTTGGCTGGAGCCTTTAGTCCCGAGTATCGCATCCTCGGCATCTATATTCGAGGGTATGTATTTTTAGGGGTCTTACAAGTTCGAATATATAGACTTGGATTTGAAGTCGGGACTGTGCCTTGTTATTTAGATACGCCCAATTGGGGCCTTGTGGCCTTGGTCATGCCCGTAGGACTTACAGTTTTGAACATATTCGAGGTTACCCGCTTAGGATCTTACGGCCTCGAGTCTTGACAATTCGAATGTTAATGATAGTCGTTTCTTGGATTTTGCAAAGTGTTTTGATGATAAATTATTCCTTTGATGGTTTTGATACAAGTATACATGTTTCTTTCGCCGACGGTTCGACCCTTCTATGCAGACACGGTTCATTCGACCGTTTGGCCAGATACACTATTTTCCTACTGAGATCCTTTTCGGCTTGTGTTATTTCACCCGAGGGATGACCTTCTGGGACATTGCCCTCCAGTATTTTAGGTTGATTGGAGAAAAACCTTGAATACTCGACCGAATTTTCCTTGGGTATCATATAGGTGTTGCCTCGTTAAAAACCTTGCCGGTAAAACCCTGTTTGGATAAATACCCGATCGAAGGAAAAAAGTGCAATGTACGCTAGTGTATCCCAAGGGCCTTTCGGCACTAACAGGTGCCTCGATGTTCTCCGCCAGGCATCTGCGGAAGTTAGTTCATAATATATGAATGAGAAGGGGAGTATGGTTTTACCTTAGCGGCCACAGTGTCTGGGCAGGGGTGTGTTTAATTCACTTGGAGGCTATTCGTCTGCCGAGGTATCGATCCTGCACGGTTTCTTGCTGATTGTTTTGAGGGTGCGGTACGTACCCTTCACGCTTGGGATTGGCTCGGCCCTGCATAATTTAGGGCCTCGAATATTTTGCGGTGGCCTCTCTCGAGACCGAGTCCCCGACTCCGAAGTGCCGGTGGGTGGCCTTTCGCTTTTGGATGACTATTTGAACCGACGCCCCCCCCCCCCCCCCCCCCCC
>ML283144.1:133325-154224 GCA_005239495.1 Nicotiana undulata
GGTTTTTTTTTTTTTTTGTTTTTTTTGCCCCGCGCCCCCCCCCCCCCCCCCCATGTTTTATCTGTTAACTTGAGGGCTTTGGTTGTGGCTTTGTTGCTTGAATTTCCCGTGGCAGGCCAAATTTTGAAGTCTTGTGTTTACCTCTTCGGCTAATGTTGTGAGCCAGGTCTCGGCCGCCGAAAAGGACGACGTTTTCTCTTATGCTCAGAGTTTGGAATTGTGTGATATACCGGCAAGACTCTAGAGCGGCGTTCTCCTTCCTCTTCCTTTTGCGCTTCCTGTCTCCTTTATCAAATTTTGGATGTCGGTTCGGCTCCCGGATTCGGCCGGATTATCGGTACGGGGGTCATGAGGCGTGGGCAAGATCATCCGAGTTTGTGATCTTCGGGTGACCCTGCTTCCGATTGGTTGCTTCCTATTACTTGCATGATCTCCCATGCGGGTTGGCCTCTAATGGTGCTGGAGCAGGATATGGTCCCGCTCTGAGCCATCGCCTCTGCGCTTCTTCCTACTTTGAGGAATAGTTATTCATAAAATGGAGTAAGTTTAGTTTTACCTGGCGTTATCGGTAGGGGAGTGATGACATCCTCCTTCTATTTCATGAGCAGACGCAGCGTAGGTACCGCTCCGGTTATCTATTCGGTCGGGGTAAGGGGTGCCAGGATGACTTCCGCAGGCCCCCTCACAGTTTTCCGGAGTATCTTATGCAGAGTTGGCTAGATGAGCATTTCAGGGGGTAGACCATCACTTTTGGCGAGTGTTTACAGGGTATCGGTCTTGCTTTCCATGTCGGGATTTGCTCCCTGCGGTGTAGTCGCACGACTAGAACCATGTCCAAGCACCTTTGCGATTTGATTTTTTGAAGCTCTTCGTTACCCGACCTATCGCTTCGGAGGGGACATGCTCCTCCCAGGAGACATCGACTTCTGCCCTTCAGCCGCCTCCGAACCTGCAGTCACAACCTCGTACTTGGTTTGGTTGTTAGTTGATTTTACAGCTTTTGTAAGTTTGCTGATTACTCCACTAGTAGGCGGCCTAAGAATTGTGCTGAGCCCTATCACTCTATCGTTCAGGACCCCTTCAGGAAACGGAGTCCGTATCCCTGGAGATGTACTTATTTTTTCCAGAGGTTCCTCCTCCGATCGGGGTAAACGTGGGCTAGCAGCAAGATTTTCCCGGATTCGGGATTTTAACAGCCTATTTGAGCTGAAACCTCGATAATGCCCTTCAAGCTCAGCGGGAAAAATTGACGACCGGCCCGATAACTCGGGCCCAGGCGATAGATATTGAAGTAGGTATATTGCTAAAGTGTGAATACAGCTGTATGGAAAAGAAGGAGTCTGAATTTCGGGACGTACCAGCCGACGTAGGAGTTTTATCTCCTGGCGTTTAGTAGGTAAGGAATTGCATACCTTTCTTTCAGACGAACGCCTGCCATGACTCGGGCCGAGTTTTTCTTACCTGGCCACTGGGTTTCTGCAAAACGTCGGTCCCGTCGATGGTTGCGGGACCGACTCGCTCCGCTTCTTCAGGCTGCTTTTCTTCCCTGAGTGTGTACTATGGCTCGACTGTCAACAAACTCTCGGAGGTAACCTTTGCCAATTAGTTGGGCCGCTTCCTCTCGGAGCTGCCTACAATCTTCGGTCCTATGGTCGTGCGCGCCATAGAATTCGCACACCAGATTAGGGTTTCTTCGCAAAGGATCTGATAATATGGGCCTTGTCCATCTGGTGTCCTTGATTCTGCCCATAGCCGCTATAACACCTGCAGCGCCAACACCGAAATTGTATTCGGATGATGAGGGCACTTCCATCGGTTCTGGGTATCCTTTGGTTTTAGGTTTGATCACCGATCCCAGAGGGGTTCGACCTCAATCCACCTTTCTATTGACTTGGGGTGAGTTGCTTCTCACGGCATCTCCCCAATTCTTGACGTAAGGTTGATATCTTTCCCTGTATGACTTCAGCTCTCTTTCCGGGAGCCTTCTTTTTATCCTTTTTACAAGGCCTTCGAGCGTTTTTATGATAGCGGGGTTGGTTGCTGGCCCATTGTCATCATACCTTTACGACTATCGTCGTATTCGAGAGGTCGTGCCCGATGCCACTACGCTCGAGATTTGTTTATGGTTTTGCAACTGGGTGATAACTGCTTGTTGTGCCTGCAGCATTTTGAAGATTATACGGAGGTTGGCTCGTTCTTCTCTTTGTGTGAAAGTCCCTCGTGCTTCGTGCCGATCCTCTTGATGCTGACCCTTGCCAGTGTGGAAACTGGTATCATCATGTCGGGCGCTGCTCGAACCCGCATCCTCGGGGGTTAGCTCTAGCGTACTACTGCAGTCTTGCAACGGTATACTAGCATTCGGGGTGGTTACATCATTTTCTCCAAGGCCCCCAAAGCTACTATTTTCGTATGCATTCGCTAAGCCAGACATTCTTACCTGAAATCAAAGGTTCTTGGACAAGAAAAAGTGTGAAAGATAACTTGCGTTTCTTCAGGAACCAGCACTAAAACAATCACTATTATTTTTAGCCACACGGTTGGCACCAAACTTTTTAACTCGAAAAAGATAATTACAATTATATTTGGTTAAGTGGTTCTAAAAATATGCAATTTATTTTAGTGCTAGTCTTTAATCAGTTGATGCTAAGTGTGACTGAGACAAATAGAATAAAATCGTTAGGAAAACGAAGATAAGCAAACCGTGATACCTTAAATCAGAGGCTGGATGTTGGCCTCGGGGGTCTTCAAGGTCGAGGTTCGGGGCTACCATCGGATGATTTATTAAGCTATAATAAACTTATAGACTTCGGCGTATGCTATTTATGATCAATAATGAGCTATAAATGAAGAACAATTAGTAGAAAGCAATAAATGTGAGTAAATGAGCTAGTAGAGAGGAATATAGAACGTTTGAGTAATAAAGCAGAGAATATTCTTGTGCCTTGTATTCAATAGTGTGTGTTACAAAATGACAAGGGTCCGTTTTATATAGGAGGGAGAATACCAATATAGTACATTGACATTTATTACAAAGATTTTGACTGATTCGGCTAGTCAGTGTCTGAGCACGGAATCGTACTTTGTTGCAGAGTAGTTTGCCTCTATCTTTGTGACATCCCCCTATGCCAATCCTGAGCCCGTATTGCCTCGAGGTTGAACGTAACGGAGCTCGAGGTTGGACCTTGGTCTATCCTGGGATCTAATGTAGATAAGACACCGAATGTCATAACGAACATAAAATGGGCCTTCCCGTTTTTAGCCGTACACAATAATAATAACAATAACACAATAACAAGCAGTGAATAAATGGTTCCTTAACTGATAATATATCCCAAAATCGCTAGCCAACACCTAATAATCCCAAATCAATTTCTGTCATTAAATAAGTTATAACCTCTCAAGCAATAATAAAATATCAAGTGTAATCAGGCTCTGAGTATTATCATGCACGATTTCTGCCGAGGTCGTACAGCCCGATCCAAAAATATGCTATGTGCATTGCCAATGGTCGAACAACACGAACCATATATGCATATATTAACCTGTCGAGGCGAACGACCCGCTCCCATGAGAATAAATTTTTTTACCTCACTCGCAGAAGTACTTGCGACACGAGTTTCTCAGAGTTATTAAATATTCTTCATTCCTTTCCCCAAAATAAGAAATCTAAATTGGAAGTTTTCAACCTTAAAATCTCTATTCTCAACTCTATTGAAAATAACTAATATGCATAACAAACATGATAGTACAGTTAAAGCATGATGTAAACCTAAGGCTACAGGGACATGTCAAAGAATATAGCTACGCACGGACTCTCGTCACCTAGTGCGTACGTATCTTCCCACACAAGTAATTCACAAAAAAATACACTTAGGGGGATGAGTTCCCTCTTACAAGGTTAGGCAAGAGGCTTACCTCGTTCTCAAGCTCACTTCCGGTTCACAAATGTGCTCTAAATCCTCAACTTGGTTCCAAACAACCCGAAACTAGCTAAATATTATATAAATAAGTCAATATATACTTAAAAGTTCATAATGTAACTATTAGGGTAATTACCCACCCCTAATTGGAAGATTCCTTAAATTCACCACGGGCCACTGGCCCAGGTACCGGATATTTTCAGAGATATTTGTTACCCATAACCTCACAAACTCAAATATATCATTTTCACCCAATTCCCTAACAATTTTCTTGGTTAAATCCCATTATTTTATCAAAACCTGGGTTTTTCAACTAAACCCATAATTTTCACAAATTTTCATGTTAAAGTCTAACCATATATGTATTAAACTTACATTGGGCAGGAATTACTTACCTTCAATAGCTAGGTGGAAACCCCTCTCCAAGAAGCTCTAAACATGGACCAAGAAGTGAGATAAATGAACCAAAATGGCCTAAGTCTCGGTTTAAATGACCTAACTGCCTCCAGCGATTCCGCTTCTGCGAACCTTGGGTCGCACCTGCGATGTCGCTTCTGTGGGCAAAGGTCCGCTTCTTTGTATGATAGCGAACCCAGCTTTGGGTGAAAATGCGAATGGGAACCGCACCTGCGAGACCACTTCTGCAGCTCGCCTCTCGCATATGCGACCCATACTTGGCCGGCCTTTCTCGCATCTACGACACTCTCCTAATAGAAGCGAGGCCGCTTCTGCGGACATTCTTCCTCTTCTACGGGCCATAGACGGGTTTCCTAAAATATCTTCTGCGGCCAAATGCTCGCGCCCGCGGCCAAAAATCTCGCAGGTGCGGACGCACCAGAACTGGTGCACCAGCAGCTCTATTAAGTCCAAACTTGGTCCGTGCATCATCAGAATGGCACCAGAGGCCCTCGGGGCCCCGCCCAAACATAGCAACAAGTTTGTTAACATAAGACAAACCTACTTGATCTCTCAAATTACGAAAAACAGCACCAAAACTAAGAATCACACTCCAAACCAAATCAAATAAACTTAGGAACTTGAAGTTCTTCCAACATTCTCCGAACGTGCCGAATTATACTTTATCTACCCGGAATGACATCATATTTTGCGTGCAAGTCTTAAATCATCATAGGGAACTATCCTCGGGCTCGGAATCCCAAATCGACCTCGGTAACACCAAAACCAACTTCAAACCAAATTTAAAGAACTTAAAAAACTTTTATGTGCCAACATCAACTTTATGCGTTGAAACGCTCCGGGGTCATCCAAAACCCGATCCGAGCATACACCTAAGTCAAAAATCATCATAAAAAAGAATCCTTCACCAGATCAGTACCATATAACTTAGCCTCATCGGGCTCAAACCATCCGATGGGCGAACGACATCGCCGACCATATAACGCTACTATGGGGATATCGGGGTTGGAATGCAATTTTGTGGGAAAACTCTGTATTTTATTTGGGACTTGCCATCAAAATTTGACGTCATTCTGGGTTGGTTTGATAGGTTTCGACGCGTGTTTTAGAACTTGGAAGATTTGAAAGTTCATAAGTTTGAGTCATGGTGCGATTTGTAGTTTTACTATTGGTTGACGTGATTTGAGACCTCAAACGGGTCTGTTTTAGGTTATTAAACTTGTTGGTGTGTTTGGACGGGGTCTCCGAGAACCCGGGTGTGTTTCAGACGAGCTTCAGATGATTTTCATGCTTGTATTCATGTCTGGTTTTGGTGTCTCGCACCTGTAACATCATGTAGTGAAGATGCGGCTCCGCTTCTGTGTGAGCCTTGTCGCTTCTGTGATCGTTGAGGTCTGGGAGCTAGCGCGCTTCTACGGATCGCATATGTGAAGGAGTCCGCTTTTGCGCTCCTATCATCGCTTATGCGGCGCCGCTGGTGCGGCTATATTATCCACAGGTGTGGACCGAGTCCTGGTGAGTTATGTTCGTTGATGATAACCCCTGCACACAAATGCGGTTGCATAAATGCTCTTAATTTTCCACAGATGCAGAAGTTCTAGGCATAATCATATCTGTCGAGGGTTTGGCCATTTTCTTCATATTTTGAGCTTTAGACCTTAGTTTTTGGAGCTTCTTTTTGGGGTTTTCAATAAAATCGATTGTGTAAGTGTTCTTCGCCTAGTATTTATTATAGTCCATGATTTTATCTTTATTTTTATCATTTAATATGTATTTCCAGTTGAGGAAAATAGAGGTTTTTGAAGAAACTTTCCAAAAGGAAAAATCATGATTTGAGGGACAAAATGGCATCGAAATTTGATAATTTTAGTATGGTTGAACTTGTATCAGAATGGATGTTCAAGTTTTGTGAAATTTTTCGGGTTCCGAGGTGAGGGCCTGAGGGTCGACTTTTTGGGTCGATTTTTAGATTTTGATAAAGATTGAGGCTTATGATCCGGAATAGTTTCTTATGAGTTTTATTTGTGCTTTGAAGTTATTTTGGTTAGATTTGAGCCGTCCGAAGGTCATTTCTCCCAAGAAGTTCATTTTCGAGTATCAGTATGTCTTCTTTGCGGTAAGTATCTTGCCTAACTTCGTGTGGGGGAACTACCCCTTAGGATTTGAGTCTTCTATGCTAATTGTAGTCCGTGTACGCGAGGTGACGAGTATGTGCTCAGACCAAAATTTTCCTTTTAGGTTTCTTAGGTCCTTGTATTCAATGAGTATGCAATTGTTCTAGTTATGATTACGTTCCTTAAACTACTTTCACCTCTTCCTACTGTCACGACCCAACCTATGGGACGCGACGGGCACCCGGTACCTTACTCGACCGAGTACCAACGTAACATATCTTTCTTATCGTACTATCAAGGGTAAATGGGCCAAAAGGGACATCATGAGATAACCAAAATAAAACATAAGGGAATGCTAGACATAGGACGGCCTAACATGATATAGAAACTTATACATGTGACCTACGCGCCTATAAGGCTGACATGATCATTTGTAAACTCAAAACATCGACCGACTAGGCCATACAAGTATCCATATACCTGACATTTGTCTACAAGCCTCTAAGAGTACATAAACAACATAAAGGTCGGGACAGGGCCCTGCCATACCAGTCAATGCATGTCCCAGTCATACTGACTAAATAGGAAACTCTAGAGCAAGTGGAGTGCAGCAACACCTTCCGTTGAGCTGATAGCCTCCTAGGAGTACTGTCAACCTGTCTATCGGGACCTGCAGGCATGAAACAGAGTGTCCCCAAGCAAAAGGGATGTCAGTACGAATAAAGTATTGAGTATGTAAAGCAGAATAGCATAACTAAGAATAGTAATGTAAAGAGATATAGGAGATACAACCTGTATCATCTGAGTGCCTCTGAGAGATAGTGACATGAAATGCGTGATACATATATATACATAATCTTTTAAAAACATCCGCGTCTGTGGGCATCATCATCATCTTATCATACCCGGCCTCGTAGAGGACTCGGTAAAAACATACCCGGCCATCACAAGGCTCGGTAGAATCGTACCCGGCCACGTGGAGCTCAGTAAACCCAACTGATCAGTGGTTTCACAATAGGTGCCATACCCGTCCGACTATAGCGCGGCTCAGTAGAGTAAACTAGATACTATATATAATGCATGTTGGACTCGTGAAATCATGCTCTAAACCTTTTGGAGTGACGTAAGGTAGTTGAACCTTCTATTAACATTATAGACATCATACCGTGAATATGAGCTTCACTAGGACTCAAGGATCATACATACTTTCTTAGAATAACATTGTAAGTAAAGAAAAACATGGACAGCCTTAGTTGCTAGGAGTAGATTCATTATGAAATAGCGTATCGTTTACGTTCTTTTCACTTTAGATCATGCCAAAATAATGAAGGAAGAGACTTAACATACCTTAACCAAGTTTAGTCCTTAATAACTTCCAAGCAACTCTTCAAACAAGCCAATGCAATCTATCATATCATAAGGAGATTCAAAATCATTGTTGAGCAAGGGCTAAGTCTGTAACTTAAGCTAGTAGCTCGTTTAGGTAAATTCGGGAAGCATCTCCCTTGTAACAAGTCCCTCCTCCAATACCATATACCAACAACACCAATAAAAAAACAATAACAACATGTATTCATTATTTCACAACCTTATCTCCGCCAAAATATATCACAAAATAGCCTACACACCATAATCACTTCATACATGAAACAACAACAAAAGTAGTGTCAAACAACCTTAACAAAATAACGACGAACAACCAGCCCACCATTACGTCGTTATGTATTGTTTTCCCACACCTTTTATCCTCCAAAAATCCATAAAACATCAGCACAAGAGGCCAACACGAAACATCCCACAAACAGTCCACTATAAGTCAAATAACTAGAACTCACGACTTCCGATCACCGTCCCGTGAGTTCTAACTATTAGGAAACACATTTATTAACCTTCCTTGATATTTAAACACTTAAATACAGATATTAGACTTTTCTTAACTATGAAGTACCTTCCAATACTCTAACTACAAAGAAAAAAGAGAGGCGGTATAATGACACTTATGTCGTAGGGATCGTTTTGATGTTATCGCTTCTCGGTTTCATACCCGGGATGATAATCTTCTTTGAAACCATAGAAGAGAGCTTAAGGTTATGTTTATGGGTGTTATATGGTTGTGTTATACTGATAAATGAATAGAAAGCCGACCTAACACTTATATATATCAACCTTGGAAAAGTCAAAGAGGTGCTAGCTTGGCACCCTAGCATTGGCCCATCTTTCGACGCTTATATCTTTTTATACGGATATTGTATGAATAAATGGTTAAGAGAATTGGAAACTATATTCCAAGACCTTAAATTTGGTATATAATATGTCCCAATAAGACCTCATATAACACATCAAATGTATTGCTCAAAAAGCTTTAGTGACCCACTTACTTGTCACTTATGATGCCAGCGCAGTCTCGTGAAACTACAAATATCTCTCTATTCCTATGCCGTATCGATGAACCGTTTAATGAGTTGGAAACTAGACTCATAGATATTCAATTTGGTTTGTATATTATCCAATAATTTCAAGAATATTGGGAGAAAATCTCATTTACATTTGACCTAATTTTTAGCACATTATGAATGTAATTTGTGAAGACCTTTGCCAACTTTTGTTCCACAACTTGATTGACTTCAAAATGTAGCACACGACTATCATAAAAAAAACATAACTAATAGCTTAACCTCCTTATCATGTAATGAACCATAGTCTCGCCCTAAAGTACGTGTTATAACATTCCAAACTCCTCTACTTTCAACGAAACTTATTTTCTTCAATTGGTTTAGCTTCTAAGCTTTCCAAACCTCTTGGTACTCATTATTCATGATCTTAAATATTTGTAACCTCCAAGGTAATATGATTAACTTACTTTATTTACTTTCAGAGATGATCTCATTTAAGAGCTTACATCAATTGACTTACGACGTATTCTCACATACGAGAACATGGGGTGTAACACCTACTTTAATTAGAATTAATTGCTTCATGATCAACTCTTGTTGCTCATTTGATTCATATGTTCAAACTAAATTGTTATGTCTTCGATTGCCATGTTGTCTTTCCCTTAACTTATCTTTATTTGAAGTTATAATTATCTCTTCTGTAATTGTTCTTCCTTAGTTGAGGCTATGATTATATTTATGCTTATTATCCTTAATTGAATTCGTTGTATCTCTTTCGTAATTGCCTAACCTTAAAAGAAGTTAAGACATCATATATCATAGTTGACTTATCCTTATTTGGAACAATTCGACTTGTGTTAGCTTCCTTGTTGTTGAACTATACATTGTGGGACCGTTGTTAACTATTATTTCTTTCTCTGTTGAGCTGTTCTTATTACGCCTAGTATTCTCTATTATGGTTATTCCTTGCGAACTAGCTCTACTGTTTCTCGTGATAGAATGTTCTTGAGTTGATTTACTTTCCGTACTTTTGTATTATTGTCATTGTTGCTGTTGTACTTGTGGTGGTGATGCACGAGGTTTCTGCCATGCGGTTGTTGTTATTGATATGCACGAGGTTTCTACCGTGCGGTTGTTGTTATTGGGTTGCACGAGGATTCTACCGTGGGGTTGTTGTTATTTGGTTGCATGAGGTTTCTACCATTCTGTTGTTACTATTAATATTTTAACATGCGGCGTGATAAGGCGGGCTATATATATGTGGGTTTCGCATGTGATGATACAAGGTTGGATCATTATTATGCACGTATGGAGAGACAAGGCGGGAATATAATTTACTATTGCATACGTGGCGAGACAAGGTGGGTTATGTCAGGGATTGAGTTGTGATGACTTGTGATGGCATGGGGACATTCTTGTTGTTGATGTTTGGGTAGTGGTAAACTTACTTGTATGAGCTTTATCTTGAGGAAAGTTGTGAGAAAACATTCTATGTGTTGTTCATTTCTTTTCCTATACTTACTAGCTGACATGAACTATGTAAAGACACTTGCACAAGTGTACACGTATTTAAGCCCTCTTATCAGTTAATAGGTTTCTTGATATTGTTGAGTATAGATGCAAACCTTTTTTTACTTGCCTTCTATGTAAGAATGGCTCTATTTGGCACGTGAGTCGTCAATGCGGTTATAAAGTGTAATGAGGGCGCAAGATGCCAAGTGTTAGGGTTCAGGTATTGAGACCCGTGAGTTGTGAATAGTATGAGGTTCGGTACCTCGTGGAGTTTATTAACTAAAAGCTGGTGTGAAAGTGGTTATTTTTATTGAGTTGTTACTTGTGCTTTCTTTATCTGTGCTTATCAGATTTAGGCTGTGTTTCCATTCCTTCTTCTATGTAATTATTATGGTAATTCCGCTTATAGTTGTTATTTTCCTTTCTTATTGTAATTACCATATTATTTTCCATTTCGCGTAGTCGTTATGTAGATATCATACTCTATTATTCATATGTTTATATTTGTTCAGGTTATTTAGTCACGTAGGTGTCTTGATTGTTTAATCTCACTACTCTACTAAGGTTAGTCTTTATACTTGCTGGGTACCGCCGTGGTGTACTCATACTACACTTCTGCATATTTTTGTGTAGATCCAGGTATTTCAGAGTCAATTGATCATTAGCTAGCTGTGCGGAGTGTTGCTGCGAAGACTTAAGTTAAACTTGCTGATGCGTTCGCAGGCTTCGGAGTCACCTCCTGATTTGTATTCACACAATTTACTTTATTTCTAACAGTTGTATTTAGAAAATTATAGTAAAACTCTGTAGTGCTTATGACTTGTACTACCGGTTTTGGGAATTGTAAATTTTATCGAGGCTTCTATTTCACAAATTGTTAGATGTTATTTAATTATTGTTGTTAATTGGCTAATGTTAGGCTTACCTCGCCCCTAAGACTAGGTTCCATCACGATACTTAACGGTGGGGAAAATTTAGGTTGTGACAAGTTGGTAGCAGAGCTCTAGGTTCATAGGTGCCACGAGTCATAAGCAAGTTTAGTAGAGTCTTGCAGATCGGTACGAAGATGTTTGTACTTATCTTCGAGAGGCTAAGGAACTATTAGGACAGTTTCACTTCCTTGATTCCTATCGTGCAAGTTTATTGATCTCAAAGTTTAAAGCTTTTATCATTCCAGTCTCTCACAGATGGTGAGGTCACAAGCTGCAGTTACTGATGACGTTACCCCCGGAGCGGATGTCACTAGGGGCAGAGGCAAAGGCCGACGTGGAGCACGTGCCACAGCTAGGGCACCTACCAGAGTAGCAGCTAAGGAGCCGCTAGTAGTTCTAGTTGGGGGGAAAGTACCAGAGGCACCTGCTGTTACCCCCAGACTTCAGGAGGCCTTAGCACAGTTCCTGAGTGTGATTGGTACATTGGCTTAGGCGAGGTTTATTTCGGTTGCACCAGTTACTTCACAGACTGGGGGAAGAGCATAGACTCCCGCGTATATACTCCAGAGCAGTGAGTTCATGTTGGTCAGGTTCCAGGTGTCATGGCGACACAACTTATGGTCCCAGTTCAGCCCGTGGTTAGGGACACAACTTAGACTTGAGAGGCTAAAGAAGTACCACCCTCCTAACTTCAGTTACTAGCGATAAATGATGCCCAGGGTTTCCTGGAGGAGCGTCACCACTTTCTTCATACTATGGGTATTGCGGAGACGAGAGGGGTTGTTTTTTTCTTACGTTCCAGCTCAGGGGAGAGGCTTATCAGTGGCGGCGGGCGTATGAGTTGGGCAGCCTGCCGAGGAAGCTTCACTTTCGTGGGTTCAGTTTTCAAATATAGTCCTGAGAGAGTTTGTACCTCAGTCCCTTCGAGATGCATAGCGCGCAGAGTTTGAGCAGCTGCGCCAGAGAACAATGTCAGTGTTAGAGTATGCCATTAGATTCAGTGATTTTGCCAGGAAGACACCTGCTTTTGTCACCACAGTTAGAGAGCGTGTTTGTAGATTCATTGAGGGCCTCAGGCATGATATTCGGTTCAACATGGATTGAGAGTTACAGTCGGATGTTTCGTTTCAGCAGGTGGTAGGGATCACTCGCCGAGTGGATGGCATGTGGGATCAAAAGGGAGAGGACAGGCGGGGCCATGAGAGAGAGGACAGGCGAAGTTAGGAGAGAGAGGATATAGAGGCGAGGAGGCCTTGTAGGCCGGAGAGATCTACTGGTCCCTATTTTGGAGGTAGGGTACGACATGGTAGAGGTTTTGTGTGTCAGCCAGTTAAGTTTGCACTTCAGGCTTCGCATAGTGTTTTAGGTGCGCATGGGTCTTAGGGTACCCGTACTGCAAAATTTCCACAGCCATGTCAGCAGAGAGGTTGCTTTGAGTGTGGAGATACCAGCCACATGGTGAGAGATTGTCCTAGATTCTGGACAGGCACAGTGGAGTATTCATGCGTGTAGAGGGTGCCCCAAAGGGGGAGGCCCGGCCCGTTGATGTGTTCATATAGTATATTGGAGACCGTTGTGCCAAATGATGTCATACAGGTATGCTTTTGATTTGCTATAGAGGGGCACCATTCGTATTTTGTTTCGGTTCTTCATATCACGACGGGTTCCCTTATTTTGTTTCTTCACTTATGGGAGAGTTTCATGATTAGTACTCTATTTTGTGTTTGCTCCTGTTAGGAGATTCTATTTGTGGTAGCCCGTGTCTATCATTTGTTTTTATCCATTATTGAGAGTTGCGAGGCTAGAAGTGAATTCTTGTTGTCCGTTATTGTAGGTTTGATTTGATTCATGAGTAATTTGGTTACGATTTGTGATTTGATACTCTACTGGGGTGAGAGTTCAATGATGTTGTGATTTTATTTGCTAAATTGAGTTAGTGGAAGATTTCAATGGGTAGTATGTGTACTCGACTTATGATTCAGAGTTGAGGGTGAGGCCCTCGCGATTCAATGTGACTTGATATGTTTGAGCCAGGTTGCGTGCTGCGGTGGAATGTTATATCAGGATGAGATCCTTATGATCTGTTCATGTACTTTGATTTTTCCTTTTTAAATTTGATTGTAGTATGGTATTGATAGAGAGTTGTGCATGTCGGGCTTGTTTGATATTTCTCTTATGTGTTTCTTTTTACATATTCAGTCATTTTCGTCTTGTGCTTATTTGAGTTTTAGTTTACGGGGTGTGTTCCCCCTGGCGTTAGATGTAACTTGTTGATCCAGGTGTATAGTTATGAGGTATTAGTGTTTCTTGCATCATTGTCAACGTTGTGGAGGTTTGAAACATGTTTCTAACATATATGAGGCTAAATGCTGGTGCTGGTTTTTATTACGGGCAGCTATTGTAATCAGAAATGTTATTATGGGCCTATGTGTGGTGTGTCATGTTGGGTGGTCGTACCTTGTGGATGTAGGCATGAGTTGTTGCAGCTGGTTGAGACTGATACCGGGTATGGATTTAGAATCGCGTATTTTGGAGATGAACGGAAGGTGAGAATTTTGACTCTAAGGCTTATCGGTGTTGGTAGAAAGGATAAGTTACAATTGAAATTCTGTCGTCAGGCTTATGTGGATTGCGGTGATGTGGGTTCACCCGTGAATGTATGTTGGATATTTGCATTAAGTGAATCGAAGAATTTGAGGCGATTCTTGGCACGTTCGAGGATGAGCGTTTGTTTAAAAGGGGGAGGATGTAACAACCCGACCAGTCATTTTGAGAATTTAAGTCTTGTTCGGTGGCATAAGGTCTTGAGCAGCTTCGTATGGTGATTTTTGACTTAGGCGTGCGTCCAGAATTGTATTTGGAGGTCCGTAGGGTAATTTGGAACATTTCGGCGAAAGTTGGAAAAGATGAAGTTTTGAAGGTTGAGAGGTTTGTCTGAGAGTTGACTTTGCCGATATTGGGGTCGGAATGCGATTAAGAGAGTTGGAACAGCTCTGTTATGTTATTTGGGACTTTCCTTTATAATTTGACGTCATTCCGGATCTTTTTGACAGGTTTCGACGCGAGTTTTAGAAGTTGGAAGATTTGAAAGTTCATAAGTTCGATTCAAGGTGTGATTTGTAGTTTCGGCATTGTTATGTGTGATTTGAGACATTGAGTGGGTCCGTGTTAGGTTATGGAACTTGTTGGTGTGTTTAGATGGGGTCCCGGGACCCCGGGTGTGTTTCGGATGATCTTCAGATGATTTTGATGCTTGTGTTCAGGCCTGATTCTGGTGTGTCACACCTGCGACATCTTGGAGCGCAGGTGTGGCTTTGCTTCTTCGTGAGCCTGGTCGCTTCTGCGATCGTTGATGTCTGGGAGCTAGCCCGCTTCTGCGGAAGCTGGCACGCAATTGCGAAGGCTGCTTCTACAGTTAAGTGATCGCATCTGCGAAGGAGTCCACTTCTGCACTCCTGTCATCGCTTCTGCGATGCCGCTAGTGCGGCTATATTGTCCGCAGATGCGGACCTGGGCCTGGTGAGTTAAGTTCACTGATACGAACCCCTGTCCACAAATGCGCTTAATTGTCTGCATATGTGGAAGTCCTGGGCAGAATCATATAAGTCGTGGGTTTGGCCATATTATTCATATTTTGAGCTTTAACCTCGGTTTTGGGAGCTTTTTTGTGGGGTTTTCAAGAAAATCGATTAGGTAAGTGTTCTTCACATAGAATTTATTTTATTCCATGATTTTATCTTTATTTTATCATTTAATTTGTATTTTGAGTTGAGGAAATGTAGGTTTTTGAAGAAACTTTTAAAAATGAAAAATCATGATTTGAGGGACGAAATGGTATTCGAATTTGATAATTTTAGTATGGTTGAACTCATATCGGAATGGGTGTTCAGGTTTTGTGAAATTTGTCGCATTCCGAGGTGCAGGCCCAAGGGTCGACTTTTAGATTTGATAAAGACTGAGGCTTATGATCCGGAATAGTTACTTTTGAGTTTTATTTGTGCTTTAAGTAATTTTTGTTAGATTTTAGCGGTCCGGAGGTCATTTCACCCAAGAAGTTCATTTTAGAGTATCGGTCTGTCTTTTTTGAGGTAAGTATCCTACCTAACTTTGTGTGGTGGTACTACCCCTTAGGATTTGAGTCTTCTATGCTAATTGTAGTCCGTGTACGCAAGGTGACGAATACGTCACTACTAGAAATTGGAGCTATGGCAACACTTCGAAAATCGTTGCAATAGATATGTAACCGTCCCTATAGGGCTATTGGGACTGATATTGACTCATTCCGGGATCTAGCATTACTATAGGTCTATTGGAACGGTTATGTGCAACGGTTCGTAAACCGTCTCCATAGATAGGGATATTGTAACGGTTTGGAGTGCTAGCATTGTTCTATCTACAGGAACGATTTCGTTTCTATTGGAACGGTTATAAACCGTCCTGGTAAAATAATACAGCTCATTTTTTTAAGTCTGTTGCAACAGTTTTCATGATATATTGCAATTATCAGTACTCTATTGCAACGGATATTATAACATATTGGAACGGTTATTAGGGGCTGCTCTTATTATTTGCTAGGCATATTGGAACGGTTATATTCCCTATTGCAACAAATTATAATTTCTGATATTTATGGAAGCAAAATGAGAAATATTTTCTTATTCTATGAAATTGTTTACACCATATCCAACTAGCATTATTCATGTACAAAAACAAATTATGGATACATTGTTTGGTCAAACAATTCAAAAGTCAAAATAGATAAGTTTGCATACAAAAAGTTCTAAATTAAAATATCCTTAAACATAATAATAAAGTCTATCAACAATAAAATAAGGTCTTCGTCATTGCTTTCATTCGCAATCACTGCACCTACAAAAGCCAATGAGAAATAATTAAACAAAAATTTTAGGATAATTGAATCACAAAGTAATTGAATGACCAATTTGATAATAATTCGAAAATTTTCAAACTCTCTAAATTCTTAAACTTTTCGGCAAAGTTCCCTTTGTAAATATGACTATCTCAAAATTTTCAACCTGCTCAAAACATCATTTGTAAATATGACCATGCAGAACCTAAGATCCATCCATACATCAACTATCGGTATGTGCCATCCACAATATTATCAATAGGGCATGGCCAACTGCACTTAACGCACTTAACACTGGCCATCCACAATATTATCAACTATGGATGAAGATACTGCGAACATCTCCAGAATAGCAGCAGATAAATATGCACATGAATTCTAAACTCAGAAAGGCAACTAGAATACAGCAATGTAATTCATCATTCTGGAGAAGTTTGCAAACCGTAATATATATTCCAACATATATAGTTCTTGGCATCAACAAGTATAATAATGGTACAATGCAATTAGAACCCGCTCAATAATGACTCATTGCAATTAATGCATATGTTGCCTCCTATTCTTGAAGGAAATAAGTGTGATATAGCAAATAATATGAAATAGGAAGTAAATATGTGCACCTTTTTCCAGAGTACCAATCTTTTGCAATTCTGTTCGAGTAGAACACAAACTTTACAGGAATGCCAAGCTCATCAACCACACTGACCTGCAAACATAAAAGATTGGGATCGTTTTAACTAACTGCAATTTGTCAGATATTTAGAGAGAAAAATTAATCACAACAACAATAAAATCATAAAAAGTAAAATGAGCTAACTTTGGAGAATTCAAATTATACTACACAACCACCTCGAGCAGATCCATCAAGTTTAGTCAATATTAAGCCAGTGACTCCAACAACCTAGAGAAGAAGGCAATTTCATAAAGAACCTTGAACTAAGATAACTTATAAAGGTTCAAATCAACAAAATGTCAAGTGTCATTACGTCATTAAACTCTCTCGCTTGAGGAAGCATATTTAAACCAGTAGTTCCATCCAGAACAAGCAATGTCAAGGTGCGAATGTAGATAGTCTCAACACTTGGAACCCTTTTCTGCAGACATTAGTTTGCATGGATGTGCATTGCACATGGACAACTATTTAGGAATAATTTATAATTATCAAAAATTTCTTAAAAGCATTTCCGAATGTTTTAATACTTAAAATGGTTGAATAAGGAGCTGCAGAGTAAGAAATTTGTTCAAATAATTGAAGGACTAGGACAATGTAGACCAAAACCCCCATAGGTACTTCATTACATGCTATACAATTTTAAACTATGCATATACAATTGGTTACATCAGTTCAAAGTCTATTTACTGAAGAAGTAATAGGGACTCTATCGAAACACCACATGTTTTCCAAAAGATGGGACAAGTCATAATGGAAGCCTGACAGCATAATTAAGAAAAGGGAAGCTGAAAAGTTCAAGTGTAGTGTAACATACATTAGGTGCACCAGTAACAATTTTACTGACAACTTTCTTGCATGCCACCAATTCCTCCATCAAGCTATAATTGGTGTGCAGACCTGGTACAAAGTTTAATCTTCGTTACTCAGAGATACTCTCCAACTGTGAATAAGAAGGCAGTTTTCATGTTCACAAAACTTACGGCCAGACGTGTCGCATAAAACAATATCGAAACCCTCATCCTTTCCTCTTTTAACAGCCTGTGAAAGAACTACTCAGGAAGAACTTCAAGATCATTTGGTGAGAATATTTCAAAGTTTACATTGTCATTTGTATTTTGGTTATATCTAGCATCGCAAACACTTGCGGATTAAACATTGTAGTTTAGTACCTGATGATGCCTTAGCTTTCTCTTTTTCAGCAACAATAATCTCACAACCAGTCCTTTCAGCCCAAATTTCTAATTGATCACTAGCATCTGCTCTAAATGTATCACCAGCTGCTAATAATATATACAAAGTTCACAGAAAGAAAGTGTGAGATGCAGGAGGTATCCTATCATGAGTAGAAGAAGAAAGATAATGCATCTAATTCAAATTACTTGACAAAGAGAAGAATGTTTGAGTGAGTTACTCGGAGTGCATAACAAATACGAATTTTCTTTGTGACTAAATATCAAAGGAGGGTACAAATAATGAGACTTACACAATAAGAAAACATAAAGATGACTAGATCATAAGAAAACCAATTCCAACGCTGTCTTCAAGGCAGAGGAGAAGGATCATGAACTGTTTCAAGTGGTCAAAGTTAATTAACTGAAACCTTATCCCAAGATATTTTTATTGTAATGTGATGAAGGTCTGCACAAGGTTTGAAGGGAGTCATAGGAATGCATGCCTCCTTTCCGTCTTAACCAAGGTCTCTACTGGCAGAACTACTCCACTGAAATAATAAAGTTGGTTTCCCAAACCAACTCAACAACTAACAACAAACTCAATCCCACAAGTGGCGTCTAGGGAGCGTAGTGCGTACGCAACTTTATCCCTACCTTGTGAAGGTAGAGAAAGTGAGATTGTTTCCGATAGACCAACATTAAAGTTTTCAACAATCTAAAGAGTTTAAGCTTGCCATAAAGATATACTTAAAATGCAATGCAAAACCTTGACCAACAAGAATATTGGTTATTATTGTTTCAAATATAAAACTAATGCTCAGAGGAGAAATTTAACTGCAAAATTTTGTTAACTATGCAATATTGGTCAATTCTAGTGACATGGGAAAATGGCTGGCACTAATAGATCCGCAGAATAGCAGACAGAAATGAGATAACAACTTGCCTCAACTTAGCCCCTTCATTCTTCAATCTATTCGCCAGCTTTCCTGCATTAGGAGAACAAAGAGAAAAGCTCACAAGTTACTGCCAATGTTTCAATTCTTGAATTGGTGATGGACATACCATAAATCTTTGCTCCTTTTGCAAGAGTTATCACTACAAAATGTTTTCTAGAGGATTATGGAAACAAAATTACCAAGAAGTCGCAAACTATTTGACAAAAATGGATCTTGGAGAAATTACACTGCTGCCACAAACATACAACAGCTTGTCTACTTTTCCAACCGACAATGAAGGTTTACCATGATTACACAAAAATTACTTCCCTTACCAAGAGATGTTGTCTTTCCACCTCCGTTGACGCCCACAATCATGATCATAGCTGGTTTCCTAGTACAGAAAAGCAAGTTCTAAATCTAAGTTCAGTCTACTAAAAAACATGCATAGAATATATTTAAAGTTAAAATCTGTATTCTATAAAGCAGTTGAAACCTGAAGCCCAGACGGAGTTCTGTTTTAGGTGCCTTGCTAGTCAATAGATCCAAGATACTCTTCTTAAGAGCACTCTTAATACCGATACAATTGCAATCTACAATGTCAATGTATCGATAAGCCAAGAAAAATGGTAAGTTAACAAACTAGCATTAAAATAAACGCGATAAACTCCAACGACCCTCAAATTCAATTGAATTTCAATTATAGAAAGCAAAAATCAAATCAGAAGCAAGAAGCGATATTTTTCTGGATTCTTCTTTCTTTGAAACTCGATTTCTAACTAACACAAAAGACCAGTAAAAATCTGATCTCCATGACTATGGCAATTTTGGTAACAAAAACAGTAAAAAAATGATATAGCAATGGTAACAAAAACAGTAAAAAAGACCAAAAGAAGAGAGAAAATTACCAGACTATGGCGATTTTGGGCTTCTCTGATTCGAGCACAAATCTGATTTTAGAATTTGGGGATTTGGGGAAGGCTAGCAACTGTCCTTGAAGAAGTGGGTATCTGAGTTCATTGGATTTGTAACCGGCGAACCTTCGGAGAAGTGCCGGAAAGACCGACTGAAAATGGTGAACGGCGACACGTTTTGGGCTTTGGGAACTCTAGGGTTTGATGATTTTGGTGGCCAAATGAAGAGGTATTTGCATAGATATAGAGAGAGTGAAAGTGACAAAGTAAATCTGAAACTCGACCAAGAGAAGATTTAGTAAATCTGAAACTCGGCAATTAATGGAGTTTGGATTAATGGAGTTTGGCAAGAAAAGAGTTCAGAGAGGGGAGTTTGGATGTGTCACGACCCAAAAATACTAACTCAGTGATGGCGCCGACCAACGCGGTTAGGCAAACAAACAAAATTTCACCAAGTGCTTTCTTATTTGTATTACACATTTCACCATTTACCGATAACAAGATAAAGTATGACATTGAATGATCATTATCCAGGTTTAAATCCAAAAGTAGTCATCAGGAGGCGAGATCCGACGTACAAGTATATACATATACAGTCCGGAATCCCAAAATAACTTACTACGTGTGTGTGCCATAGTGTCCCGAGTGGTACGGGCATACTAACAGCATAATCAAAAGATAGAATATACAATCTCACTGTCTGAATAAATAGACAGGAAACCAAAAATAAATGAAACTCCATAGTGCTGCCAGAGGTCGCCAGAAGAAGCAGCTCACCGTGAAGTCAAGTCCGCTGCAGTCAATATCTAGCTCCAGTCTGAAAACCAGATGCACCAGCATCAGAACCTGTACAGTTAAGTACAGAAGTGCACCATGAGTACATAAATAAATATGTACCCAGTGAGTATCCCGTCTAATCTCGAAGAAGTAGTGACGAGAGGTCGACTTCACACTCACTAAGGTCCAATAATAAAACATACGACCGGATATAATGAAATACAGTAGGCAGGTAAGGCAGTGAGCAGCAAATACATAACAAGTACATAA
>MDKH01008983.1:0-19095 GCA_005239495.1 Nicotiana undulata
GTGGGTATGGAATAGGGTGGGGAAGGTTGAGAAGGAGTTTTGGAAAATATTTTCCCTCCTCTTGATAGCGAAAATATTTTCCTCCAATTGAAGGAAAATGAGTTGATGAGGAAAATATTTTTCAAAACTTTTAAGCCAACCAAACATGGAAAAATTGGAAAACATTTTCCGGAAAATGTTTTCCTACCAAACACACCCTCACTCTAAATAGAATTCTATTTATAACCCTCCCCCTTGAATGTCTATTGCACAAATAATGTGCCTCGTTAAAACCTTAACTAAAAAAAAACCAAATGGAAAAAAAATTTAGAAAAGGAAAAAGAGTACACATATCTAACAGTACGTCTTTTGGTTACCTCGTTAAAAACTTTACAAGGAAAACCAAGTGTGACAAAACCTTATAAGGGAAAAAGAGTGCAATGTGCATTAACTCCCCTTAATGAGAGCATCAATTCACATCCTTGAGCCTTCGCACCCCGATCTTGTACACTTGCTTCTTGAAGGTTGATGTCGGTAGAGATTTTGTGAACAAATTAGCCATATTATCATTTGAAAGAATCTGTTGCACATTGATATCATCATTCTTTTGAAGATCATGTGTGAAAAATAACTTTGGTGAAATATTTTTTGTCATATCTCCTTTTATGAATCCTCCCTTCAATTGGGCTATGCATGTTGCATTGTCTTCATACAAAATCGTGGGTAGTTTGTTACACTTCAAACCACATTTTTCTCGAATAAGATGTATTATAGACCTCAACCACACACATTCTCGACTTGCTTCATGAATAGCAATTATCTCAGCATGATTAGATGAAGTAGCCACGATTGATTGTTTAGTCGATCGCCAAGATATGGTAGTACCTTCACATGTAAGCACATAGCCTATTTGAGATCGAGCCTTGTGTGGGTCAGATAAATACCCAGCATCGGCATAACCAACAAGATTGGGACTGCAATTATTTCCATAAAATAAGCTCATATCGGTAGTTCCTTTTAGATACCGTAATATGTGTCTGATTCCATTCCAATGTCCCCTTGTAAGAGCATAGCTATATCTTGCTAAGACATTAACTGAAAAAGTTATGTCAGGCCTTGTAGTGTTGGCAAGATACATTAGTGCACCAATTGCACTAAGATATGGTACTTCAGAACCAAGTAGATCTTCATTCTCTTCTTGAGGTCGGGATGGATCTTTATTCTTATCAAGTGATCGAACAACCATCAGAATACTTAATGGATGTGCTCCATCAATGTAAAACCATTTCAATACCTTTTCTATGTAGGTAGATTGATGAACAAAAAATCCGTTTGCCAAATGTTCAATTTGCAAACAAAGACATAATTTTATCTTTCCGAGATCTTTCATCTCGAATCCCTTATTTAAATAATCAATTTTCTTTTGGAGTTCTATAGGAGTTCCAATAAGGTTTATGTCATCAACATATACGACAAATACAACAAATTTCGATGTTGTTTTATTTATAAAAATACATGGACAAATGACATCATTTATATAACCTTCCTTTAATAAATACTCACTAAGACGATTATACCACATACGTCCTGATTGCTTTAGACCATACAAATTGTAATTTGATTGAAAATATTTTTCGAGATTTTGAATTATGTGTGTTAGGCATTTTAAATCCCTTGGGAATTTTCATGTATATCTCACTATCAAGTAAGCCAAAATGGTAGGCGGTAATCACATCCATTAAATGTATGCCAAGCTTTTCATGGACAGCAAAACTAATGAGATAACGAAACATTATAGCATCCATAACGGCTGAATATGTCTCTTCATAATCGACACCAGGCCTTTGTGAAAATCCTTGTGCAACAAGGCGTCCCTTATATCTTTGTACCTCATTTTTCTCATTCCTTTTACGTACAAAGACCCATTTATAGCCAACAGGCTTAACACCATTAGGTGTTTGGACTACAGGCCCAAAAACTTCACGTTTCGCAAGTGAATTCAACTCTGATTGGATTGCTTCTTGCCATTTTAGCCAATCACGTCTTTGTCGACATTCTCCAACAGATTGAGGTTCATGATCTTCACTATCTTGCATAATTCTAGATGAAACATTATATGCAAAGACACACCACTATATCCACTCGATTCAAATTTGTCTCAATATCGATTCGATTTATTGATAGTTCTTTATTTTCTTGAATCTCGGGTTCAGTGGTTTCCTCATGAATCTCAGAATTTGTTAAATCATGAATTTCTTCATGAGACTCTTTCGCAGTGTCATTTTGATCATTTGTTTTCCTTTTTCTAGGATTTCGATCCTTAGAACCCAATGGTCTGCCACGTTTTAGGCGTGTTTTTGCTCATTAGCTATGACACTAGAAGATTGTCCAATAGGGACATCAATATGGATTGGAACATTCTCTGCAAGGATATGTGATTTTGTTATCCTTTCAGATCCATAAATGCGTCTGAAATTTGATTTGCTATTCTCTGCAAATGGATAATCTTTTGCACCTCTTTTTCACAAATAGAAGTACGCGGATCAAGCTGAGACAATGATGGATTTTCCCACAAAATTTTCCGTTTGGTTTCACCAATTTCTCCCCATAAAATTTTGGGAAACGTGTCTCATCGAATCGACAGTTTACAAATCGTGCAGTGAACAAATCCCCCGTCAATGTTTCGAGATAGCGAATAATGGAGGGCGATTCAAACCCAACATATATTCCTATTCTTCTTTGGGGACCCATTGGTGCGATATGGCGATGCTACAGGCACATATTCTGTGCATCCAAAAATTCTTAAATGGGATATATTAGGTTCATGACCCAAAACTAATTGCAACGGAAAATATTTATGATAATTAGGCGGCCTGAGACGAACTAGCATTACTGCAAGCAAAATGGCGTGACCCCAAACAGAAATGGGCAGCCTCGTTTTCGTGAATAATGGTCTTACTATCAATTGCAGACGTTTAATTAAAGACTCTGCAAGGCCATTTTGAGTGCGAACATGCGCTACAGGATGTTCCACTTTTATCCCAACTGATAAGCATTAATCATTAAATGCTTGGGATGGAAACTCAGCAGCATTATCAAGTCTTATAGAATTAATTGGATTATCGGAAAATTGTGCCCCTAATCAGATTATTTGTGCCATTAATTTTGCAAACACGAGGTTGCGAGATGACAATAGGCACACATGAGACCATCTAGAAGACGCGTCTATTACGACCACAAATGTCCTCTTGTATACGTTCCAAAAACGCAAGGGACTCAATCCTAACCTTTGCTGGTGATGGTCTAATAATTAACTTGCCTTGATAACAAGAACTGCAAGAAAATTCATTATTTAAAAGAATATTTAAATTCTTTAATGGATGTCCATTTGAGTTTTCTATAATTCATCTCATCATAATTGATCCAAAATGTCCCAATCGATAATGCCAAAGTACAAAGTATTGGAATCAGTAACCTTATGGTTTACAATATAATGTGTTTCAATTGCACTAATTTTTGTCCAATACATGCCACAAGATAAAGATGGAAATTTCTCAATAACTCTTTTCTGGCCAGAGACATTCTTGGTAAGGATGAGATATTCAAGATTATTCTCATCTATTGTCTCAATGTGATATCCATTTTGGCGGATATCTTTAAAACTCAACAAGTTCCTCTTGGACTTGGAGGAGAACATTGCATTCTCTATGATAAATATTGTTCCCTTAGGCAGAGTTATAGTAGCTCTTCCAGAGCCTTCAATTAAATTATTACTACCAGAAATTGTAGTAACATCTGCCTTACACATACTTAAATGAGAGAAATATTTCTTCTCTTTGAATATTGTATGAGTCGTACATGAATCAACTAAATAAGTATTTGTTTTGTGAAATATCCATATTTGCTTCCCATGATTTGACATACAAAAAAAAATATACGAATAAACATGTAATTTTAATAAAATTACAAGAATAATAAATGCAAAATGATATTTATCATTAAAAATAAACTAGAACATCACGTTCAAATTGAAATGTACGTTAAAGGAAATAATGGAAGTCTCAACTACTGCCATTACGTATCGAATTGAAATGTAGAAAGTGCAAGAAAAAAATATTGTATTATAACGAGATAGTAATTATTGAATTATTTAATTAAAACAAACTAATACTATTTCATAAAATAAATAATACTAATTGATATTAATGACTACTACTAGTGTAAAGAACTATGATTAGATGGAGTTTATTCACTAACTATTATGAATAGGCAAAAATATATATTAAACTACTCAATCATCTTTAACCACACATCCATCACCGACCAAGTGGTCTATTTTTCCATTAGGGTGCTCAAAGAAGTCTGCTACATCCAAGTGGGTGATGTCAAAATCATTGTCAGAGACAAAATTGGCTTCAGAGCCTTTATTCTTTAGAGATGTTTGATAAAGCTCAACCAAATGTCTTGGTACACGACAAATATTTGTCTAGTGCCATTTTGCCACCGCAGCGATAGCATTCGGTTTCTGAACTATTTGCCTTTGGCTTCTCATCTTTCCCTTTCCACTTTTGGTGGTTATTTTTCTTTGGGAGGTGATTAACACCTGGAAAATTTCTTCCTTGTCCACGGTCACAACCACGACCACGACCACGAATAGGGTCATGGCCTTTTTCATGCTTAGCATAATGGGAATACACCTCATCCACTTCAGTCAATGGTGTAGACCCAGTGGGTCGATTTTCATGATTTCTCATGAGCAACTCGTTATTTCGTTCTGCCACAAGGAGAAGAGAAATCAACTAAGAGTACTTCTTGAAACCTTTATCTCGGTATTGCTGTTGCAATACCATATTAGAGGCATGAAACGTTGTGAACGTTTTTTCAAGCATATCATCGTCAATGATAGTATCTCCACAGAGTTTCAATTTAGAAGTAATTCTGAACATTGCAGAATTATATTCAGAAACAGACTTAAAGTATTGGAGCCTCAGATGAGCCCAATCATATCGTGCTTGTGGAAGAGTGACCAACTTTAAGTTGTCATATCTTTCTTTTAAGTCATTCCACAAAACAAGTGGATCTTTGACTGTGAGATATTCTTTTTTCAACTCTTCATCAAGGTGATGGCGCAAGAAAATCAAGGCCTTAGCACAATCTTGGGTAGATGCTTTATTTTTATTTTTAATGGCGTCTCCAAGACCCATGCATCTAAATGGATTTCAGCATCCAACACCCATGTCATATAGTTCCAAAATTTCAAGGGCAACAAACTTTCTTTTCATAATGTTAGTCATAATTAAAAAGAGGAGAAAAGTTATACCTTAATCTTCTCAAAGAGATTCTTGAGACGGTAGATTCTCGTGCTGATAACGTGTTATGAAACAATAAAAGAAAAAGAACAATATTGCAGAGAAAGAGATAGGGAATTCTTATTGAATTTGAGATGATTTACAATGGGGTAAGACCCCTCTATTTATAGAGAAAAAATGACTTAGCCACAAAATAAAACTCTCTAAAAGATAGACATTCACTCTAAATAAAATTCTATTTATAACCGAACTTACATAATTCTCTGTTTATCTTATCTTTCAAACTTGTAAATCATATTTCTGTACTCGTGCTATATCACACATGAACAATAATACACACAGAAGAAAAATCACTACAGAAGAATTAATACACATACAGAGAGGTTATTCAAGAATAATAAATGTTGCAGTTACAGCAAAAGTTGAAGAATTAGAGGATGCTGTAGTTGGAGTGGTGTTGAATAGTAGAACCATCTCTCTCGCCTTGGAATTTTTTTTCTGGATTAAACCTATTACAACAACCCCTCTACTGGAATAATAAGGAATTGCGGCTAATAAATCGCATTCACCTAATGCGATACACTTAGTCACATTGCAAATGCATTATAAATCTTATAAATCGCACTTTAAATCTCAAATACAATTTTCGGACTTATATTGTATTTAGCCGTTTAAAAAAAAAAAACTAATGTAAAAAACCATAGCAAATTTCAAAAGTGTTATGTCCCAAATTTTGAAAATTGAGAAAATATATGGGTGAAAATCATTTACCCTCCCCAATTTTGTGTTAAAAATCAAACTCCCTCTTCAACTTTGAACAATAATCGTTCTCCTCCCTTTATTCTACACAATACTTTTTTTGCCCTTGAATTTTCAATTTCCTCCTCAATTCAATACTCTTTTATTATATGAATTTTTTATGGTTTTAGCTATAACTTAAATTATGTAATATCTATTATAAATTGTAATTTGATTTCATTAAAATTATAAGTAGAATAGGTAATCAGAATCAATTAAAATTACTTTATCTTTATGATTGTTATTTTAATATAATGCATATTAAATATATATTTAAGTTATATTTTTTTACCGACAGAGCTAGAAATTCATATAAGAGGATTGAAAATTTTAATTCATATATTTAATGAACTCTATTCTCTTAGCTCACAAATTGTAATTCATATATTTAATGAACTTTATTCTCTTAGCTCACAAATTTTAATTTTTTAGCTGACAAGTTCAATCCGAAATAAAATAAAAAATTGGGTATTTTTCAATCCCCTTATATGAATTTCTAGCTCTGTCTGTAAAAAAATATAACTTAAATATATATTTAATATGCATTACATTAAAATAACAATCATAAAGATAAAGTAATTTTAATTGACTCTGATTACTTATTCTACTTATAATTTTAATAAAATCAAATTACAATTTATAATAGAAATTACATAATTTAAGTTATAGCTAAAACCATAAAAAAATTATATAATAAAAAAATATTGAATTGAGAAGGAAATTGAAAATTCAAGGGCAAAAAATGTATTGTGTAGGATAAAGGGGGGAGAACGATTATTGTTCAAAGTTGAGGGGGGAATTTAATTTTTAACACAAAATTGAGAAGGATAAATAATTTTCACCCGAAAATATATTGATATGATAACACATTCCATTAATGTCCAATTCTGCCCATAAGCTATTATGAAATTCTTTCTTTTGCTTCTTCTCTCCTTGGAACAGCACCAAAGTAAGTCCACAATTATTGACATCAAATTAATTCTTGTTAGGTACAGACTTCTTATACAAAAAAATTAAAATTAGTTACGAATTTTGTCGCTAATATGTCGCTATATTACTTGTAGATAATTGAATTTCTTGATAACTTATCGGTAATTCGTTGCTAAATAAGATATCGATGAATTTTTCTGTTTAGCTACAGAACTTCTCCGTCGAATTTCTGTTTTTAAGTTACTGTAAACATCTTCCAACAGGGGCAGATTTACATGGGAGGGGTGGATTCACGTAAACCCATCTTTCTTTCCCTAAACCCTGTGTAGCACCAGTAAATTGCAGCACCAAGTACTTAAATTTGTATGGGTGAACCCAACCTCAAGTGAGTACTGTAGTGTACTAGTAGAGGAGTGAACCTTCCATTCGATTACTGGAATTTCCTCTTTTAAAATTATCCATTATTTCAATTTTTAATAATTAATAAATTGGGTACATCCCCATGCTCTTGGCCCCGCAATCAGGGGCGAAGCTAGCCCATTGAGTACGTGTCCGGACGAACCCAGCCACTTTAGTCCAATTTATGTAATTATTTTAAAAAATCTATTGAATATGTACAAATTATTAATTTAGAACTCAGTAACTTGAAAGGATTAAAACCCCAAACTCATAAGCTTCAAATCCTTGCTCCGCCTCTGCCCGCATAGTAAAGTTTCCCTTAGCACCCACGTTTTTTCTTTCTTTTCCTCTCTTTATTACTTATTACTCCTTCCGGTTCAAATTAGATGATGTACTTTTCTTTTTAGTCTGTTCCAAAATAAATTAAATATTTTTAAATTTGAAAATAAATCAACTTTAAACTCTTTATTTTACACTTAATGGGAAGCTTTTATAACTACGCAAATGTCATCGCCCCACAAAGCTTTTACCCCTTAAACTTTTAAGACCACAAGTTTCAAAAGTCTTTATTTTTTTTCTTTAACTTCGTATCGAGTCAAACTACCTTATTTAAATTGAAATTGAGAGAGTACCGCACAACTCCTTCTTTAGTCTTTTAGTTGACTTCAAAATCCCTAAATTAAAATGCCTCACCAGAAAAGCGCTCTAAGCCTTCTGCAAATCAGCAAAATACCAAACTAAGGTCACGTATTTTTTCCAGTTTCTTCATCTCTCTCACTGTTTCTTTTCTTTCTTTATCTTTTTTCTTTGATTTGTGAAGTTGGCGAAATAGTATTGATTATTTGAATGTTTAAATCTGGAAGTTCTAAGGGAGACACATCATAGTGGATAATGTGCTTGATTTGGAATCTCTTGAAGTGGATCCCAAAGAAAGATTGCCTATTACGGATTATGGTCCTGATATTCGAGATGGAGTGAGGAGATATTATATTCAAATTAGGCCTTGTAAACCGATATACTATGTCTTTCCTAAAATTAAGTTTGGGAACAAAATGCGTTAATTTAGTCCCACTTGATTCAAAGGACCATATTTTCAATGGATGGAGTATAGCATTAAAGCAGATGTTGTATTTTGTTTGTATTGCTATTTATTCAAGAACCTACTCGAAAGTCGTGGCAATGGGGAATATGCAATTACAAAAGACGGTTTTAGGGGTTGGAACAAAGGTGTAGAAAGACTCAAGGCACGTGTTGGTGAAGTGAATAGTATTCATCATAAGCGTTTTAATAGGATGCAAGATTTGATAAATTAACATCAATCGATTATTTCTTCTTTTGACAAGCAAAGCGAAAAAGTAAAAAGTGATTATTGTATGCGCTTAAAAGCCTCAATAGATGTGGCAAGGTTTCTCTTAGGATTGGGATTTCCATTCCGTGGGCATGATGAAAGTGAAGATTCTGAATATAAAGGCCATTTTCTTGAACTTTTGGAATGGCATAGGGATATGCATCCGGATGTGAAAAAAGTAATATTATGTCATGCTTCACAAAATGATGTAATGATTTGTCTGACAATTCAAAAAGAGATTGTGGAAGCTTGTGCCAAAGAAACAACTAAAGCTATCATCGAAGACTTGGGTGGTATTTTTTTTGGAATATTAGTTGATGAATCAAATGACATCTCGCATAAGGAGAAAATGGCTCTAATTTTGGGATATGTCAACAAAAGTGGAATGGTTATATAGCGATTCTTGGGTACTGTCCATGTGAGTGACACATCTGCCCAACCTTTACAAAAAGAGATTTATTCTTTGCTGTTGAAGCATTCATTAAGTCCATCCAAGATACGTGGATAAAATTATGATGGTGCTAGTAATATGCAAGGTAAAAAAATGGCCTCAAGTTGTTGATTTTGAAAGATACACCGTCCGCGTATTTTATTCATTGTTTTGCTCATCATTGCAACTAGCATTTGTAACTCTTTCTAAAAAGTATTCGGACGTGGATAATTGTTTTTATGCTGTCACAAATTTTTTGAATACTATTGGAGCTCCTTTTGAGCGCAGGGATTCACTACGGCAACATTAATTGGATAAATCGAAAGAGTTGATTAAAGTTGGAGAAGTTCTTTCCAGGCAAGGTTTGAATTAAAAACGAAGCCTCCAACGATCGGGTGATAGTCGTTGGGGGTCTCATTATAAGACCTTGGACAATTTCATAATTTTATTTTCTTCACTTGTCAATGTGCTTAAAGATATGAAACGTGAGTGTCTATATCGTCTTGATAGATTTGCCGCATAAAATCTTTTGAGCATGATTCAAGAATTTGCATTTGTGTTTGTGTACGGCTAAAATTGAGAAGGCCAATTTTATGTTTACTATGATATTCGATAGTTCGTCCGCATGAGATCCCAAATATGGCCCGGGGTCCGATCTCGAACCCCCCCTTTTACTTTCAACCCAAGACAATACGGGCCCGGGATCGACATAAGGACGACACGAATATTGAGGCAGACAGCTCTGTAACAAAGTACGATTTCGTACTTAGACATTAACTAGCCGAATCAATCAAAAATCTTTGTAATAAGTGTCAATGTACTATATTGGGATTCTCCCTCCTATATAAAGGGGACCCTTGTCATTTTGTAACACACAATATTGAATACAAGACACAAGAACATTCTCTACTTTATTACTCAAACATTATTTATTCCTCTCTACTAGCTCATTTACTTACATTTATTGCTTTCTATTAATTGTTCTTCATTTATAGCTCATTATTGATCATAAATAGCATACTCCGAAGCCCGTAAGTTTGTTATAGCTTCATCGATCATCCGACGGTAACCCCGAGCCTCGACCATGAGGACCCTCGAAGCCAACATCAAGCTTCCGATTTAAGTCATCCCAGTTTGCTTATCTTCGAATTCTTAACTGTTTTTAATCTACCTATTCCAGCCACACTTGACATCAACTGCTTAATAACTAGTACTAAGATAAATCGCATATTTTTAGAATCACTTAATCAAATATAATTGTAATTACCATTTTCCCAGTAAACAGTGTTTATGTTGCCCTCAGAGGCTCTAGGATTTGAAGTTTATGGGTTCCTACAACGATCTCGAGTTATATATACAATAATAACTGGGTTCGCAGTAAGATATTTATAGATATTTAGTGAGTTTCTTAATACAAATACAGGGCTTGAGTAAAAGCTACTGGGTTCTTGGGAACCCATAACCTTAAAGGTTAGATCCGCCCCTGGTTGCCCTTGATGTTTAAGGTGTTGCTATTGACAAATAAATTGAGCAAAGTTCTAAAAAAGAAAAATCAAGATATCGTTAGTGTTGTGGAAATGCTTGACCATGCAAAGAAAAGACTACAAACGATGAGAGAAGAGGAATCTGACTCTTTGACGGAGGAGGTGTGCTCATTTTTGGTAAACATGACATTGCAATTCCTAACATGGATGAAGACTATGTTATTGGAAAGTCGAAATACAAGAGAATTTTACATCACTTTGGTGTGGAAGTATTTAATGTTGTTGTTGATTTTGGAACTTCAAGAGCTTAATAGCTGTTTTTATATAGTGACTAGTGACTTACTCCTTGGTATGGATAGTTTGAGTCCGATTGATTCATTTGCAAATTTTGACAAGAACAAGGTAACGAAATTGGCAAAGTATTATCCAAGTGAATTTGATGAAAACAAACTTCGGGAACTTGGTATTCAACTCGATAGCTTCATTGTCTATGTACAAAAACGTGATAGCAAGTTTCTAACTTGAAAGGAATTAAAGATCTTGTTAGAGTGATGGTTGAGACAAAAGTTGATCTGAATTGGATTTACTTGTGAAGTTGACTTTGATTATACTTGTTACTATCGCAAGCGTGGAAAGAGCATTCTCATCGATGAAGTACAACAGAAATGATCTACGCAATAGGATGGATGAAGATTTCTTCAATAATTGTTTAGTTTACTATATAGAGCGTGAGATATTTAAGACGTACGTAATGATGTTGAATATAGTATTAATTATAGTTTTTGCTCATGAACTTGTTGTCATCGTAAAATTATTCTTGTTGTTCTTGAATTTGTTGTCCCTATAATCAGACCAACGTCTATTAAAAAAAAAAAAAAAAAAAAGTAACGGTGCACCTATTCTCTTGAAATCCTGGGTACGCCTCGGTCTCCCAAAAGGGAATCACTCCATATTTTGCCTCCCAAGTAAACATCAGCACCTTGTACAGTCTTCCTTCGTAATCTGACATTCTTTGCAGAATTCATTTTCATTTTCTGCAGTAACCTTCAGCTGAGCTGAAGCTTTAGACTCCAAATGGCAGGTTATCAACAGACACACTTTCTTCATCACTTCCCATATTATCAGAAGCTGTTGTGCTTCGCTATCTGGTTGGCACAATTCAATTACATATTTATGGTAAAAAATTAAAAATTAAAACATACAACTATATTAGCTTAGGACACATCGTCACAAAGATTATTGTATAGAATGGTAATCCCAACCAACTGACATAATATCCAAATTGACAATGATAATAGTAGCGCCATCTCTCCCCGTTTTGGAATTTCTTTTCTGGACTAAACCTATTACAGCAACATCTTTACCGGAATAATAAGGAGAACGTGTAATCCGTAATCATCAAATGAACACGCATTTGTTACTTGCGATGTATTATTTACCCTCATAAAAATTTAAATTTGTAAGTGATTTTAAGGATACGTGAATTTATTCAATACAAACGGTAAAGATTACAAGAATAAAGAGATAAGAGATGTAATAAATTATCAAACTGCTTAAAAATAAAGGGGGTGATTCTGGACTTGAGGGCAACCTCGATGAGGTAGCCGTCTTCGATCTGGCGCTTATAATAATGAAACACTGACCAACAAACGTAAGAGCTTTGAATAACAAAATAATAGTATAATACTTTGGTATGCGTGTTACAATATCCCTAATGAATAATCAGACCCCCACCCATTTTATATAGCAGGGGAGTCCTGCTCTAGGTACAATTCCATAAAAGGTAAAAAATCTTCCGTTTAACTAATCATCGGATTTTCGCTGCTACGTGCCGAGATCCACGTCGCGATATCCAGCCGGTCACGGATATCACAGCCTCCTTTTAATCATGTTCGGTTGCTCTCTGTAGTCTTTTAAGATTCGGACTGATACTGGGGTCACGACCTCGTTATTCATGAGGGCGGGCGTCGTGCCCCCAGAACCTGTCTCGATGAGTCCCTTACTTCGATTTCGGCTCCTTGTCATCACGTTCCTTTTCACTATTTATGTTATCAGAAATTGGGTCGTCTCAAGGGTCCGATTTCACTCATACACAGATAATCCCCTCATTTCTCGGAGAGTAAGTTTTACAAAAATGACAAGGAACGACATAGGTTCTTCGATCTCTTCTCCAACACGCTATGACACAAAATGACAAAGAAAGTGAAACCTCGTGTCATTCACGTCATAATGACCCCCAACCCGTGTCAGATGTAGGCAGTCCGCTCCTAGATGCGAAACGGCGCGAAGCCCCTATAACTACCCCTTCTTTCTGTAAGGCCCCGTAAAATTTTACCTAAACCCCGGGGTTTCATGGTGCCGAGGTAGACTTATGGACTTTTTGGGTTGAACAATGCGTTGGGGGAGTTGAATAATTTTTTTTGGTAGTGCAAGGCATTTCTGCGGTCCATTCGGCGATCACATAATTGATCAGCGGACCGCAAATTTGCCGCGGAATGAAGTAGAAACTTGAGCTAATTTTAGGACCATTACGCGGTCCATTATGTGGTCGTATAATCATTTTGTGAGCCACACAATTCGTCGCTGATCCAACAAAAAAATTTCCGTAAGGGAGTTTTGCGGCGCATTATGCGACCGGAGAATTGTTCTGCAGACTGCAAACTTGTCGCCAAATTTGGAGGGTCATTATACAGTCCATTTTGTGGACCGCAGATCTGAATCGGGGAATTTTATAACCCGACCCCTATTTCATTTATCTTGCCTGATGGTTCATTTTTGGGGGACTACCTGACATTTTAGAGCGAGGAGAGAGCTATTATAGAGAGAGGAAAAAGAGGACTAAGGATTTCACTACTCTACTTTGATCAAACCTTTGAATTTCATCAAAAGGAACTTGCTAGGGCTTCAAAAATGTAAGAATTTCTTCCCCCAAATCTCCAATTTCGGGTTTGGGTTGATTATGGGTGATGAGGGTAGATTTATCACATGCATAAGTGAATATAGATTGTGGGGAAGTTGTTGAACAATCTTGGGTGATTTTGTTCTTGAATTAGTTTAGGGAAGGTTGGGCCATCACTGTAGCAACTCTTGCCATATGAATTCCTCTAATTATGCCTGTAATTCTCCCATCTTCTATGGATTTACATCGTTAGAAGTTTCTGGACGTTATTGTTACACCAAGGAAAGCTCTTTCGAGGTATGAAGGCTAAACTCTTCTTCTAGTATTGAAGTTCCCGAATCCTAGCAAAACTCCATCATGTGTAGTCGAACATGAACACTGTTGAGGTGGGATGTTCAAGCTCGTTAATTGATTGTCAAATTGCATAACATGTATGAACCCTCATGTGTTCAAGATTTTCTATTGTGACTTAATTATGTTATACCCCTTTTGGGAAGAAAACCATGTATGAAGTCAATGTGATCAGACACTTATTTCTCATATGATGAGACCTTATGAATTTACACTTGCTAAGGCCAAAGGTATAAAATGGTTGATTGGAAAGAGAATTCTTTTGTACAAACTATTATCATTTTGGGAATCTAAAGTGTAGTATTGTGATTACACCTCCACCCACATACACTGGGGTGAGGCGGCAGGGCCACTTTGTGTAGAGTTGTGGTATTGTGATTAAACATCCAACCCCATAAATTGGGGTAAGGCAACAGGGCCGCTTTATGTAGAGTTATGAAATTGTGATTACACCTCCACCCGCATACATTGGGGTGAGGGGACATGCCGCTTTCTGTAGAGTTGTGGTATTTTGATTACACCTCCACCTGCAAACATTGGGGTGAGGCGGCAAGGCCTCTTTGTGTAGAGTTTATGATAATGTGATTGCACCTCCACTCGCATACATTGGGATGAGGCGGCAGGTCCGCTTTGTGTAAAGGTGGTTACAGAAGATCCCCACTTAAAATTTATAAATGTCATTGGAAGCTCTTAATAAATTTGCTTTGGCTCTAACGGCTATCTAAGCCCTTTTATTGTTACCATGATTCATCATATTCATGTTGTATTTATTGGATAGGTGTTTGGTTTTCATACTAGTACTATTCGACATGTACCACCCTTTTTACCGGGATCGCTACATCTTTAATGGATACAGGTGGTTCTACCGCGGGAGGCATTGACCAGTGATATTTGTGCACTCTCTTCTCAGCTGACTTGGTGAGCCCCACTTCATTTCGGAGTTGTGCATCTTTTGTTCCGGGTATATTATGCTTTGAGGTATAGCCGGAGCCTTGTTGTCGGCACTATCATTGTACTCTTTTGTATCTATTATAGGTTACGTAGACATAGTGTGTGTTGTATCTTGTTTTGGGAAGATTAAGCTAAAAATGTTGTAATCGTATCATCTTTTTCACTTTAACTATGATTGTATAATGTACTATTTTGGAGACTTATTAATGATGTAACTTATGAAAATGAATCGTTGTTGCACACATGACCTCTTACCGTCTAATTAATAAAATGTATTATTCTCTTTATTCATGGGTGAGTTGGGTGGATGGCATTTTGCAGGCTTTCTCAACCGGGGTAACTTTGTTGAGCGCCAGTCGCGCTCCCCGAGGTCGGGGCATGACACTTTCGTTCATTTTTTTACTTTTGACCAAGCTTCTACCTTCGATACTTCAAGATATAATTTCCTTCCTTTATGTTCTTCAGACTGCAACCTTTCTTTTACCCCTCACTTAAGCCAGTGACACTGATTTTCTTAGCAAGTTCTCACCCTTTATCTCCTCATTCTCCTTCATACTTTCAAACCTTCTTGTCCAGATAAAATAAATGGCAAAGAACATTCCCCAGAAAGATGTTCCTTCTTCTTCATAGACGACCACTGAGGCCAAGGAGATCACCCCTGATGTGGTCGTCCTCGAGAGGTCCGCTCCGAGCGTGGCCACTGATGAATCGGCAGCCGAGCGCCCCTTGAAAATGTTCATCCCTGGGGGTGTTCGGTTAATGATGAATTCAATGTCAAAAAGCTCTCTTCTGTTCAAGGGCGATGCGAGGCGGTGTCACAGTACAAGTGCTCCATTACTGAGGTCGTTCTACATGTAGTTCAAAAGGACTGCGGATGGGAAGATAAGGATGTAGTGATTCTTGGGGCCGATGACGACATTACTACCTATGTTGAGGGATATCTGATTGTTTACACTTATCCATTTACATTAGTCCCTATGGATCCGGTCATCTTGGACTTTTGTAGGAGGTACGACGTATGCCTCGGCCAAATCCACCCATCGTTGTGGAGGATATTGATCCACCTCTCTTTGTGTTGACCCAAGTCACTGCATGGTTTTGAAGATTGACAAATGTCTACCAAGTTGAACCAGGTCCATCAGGCTATCATAGTGAAACAGACTCATTGGCATGCGAAGAGTCCATGCGTAGGAGATAACATGTTATGTGAATTATCTGGGAACTACGAGGTTGTCTCCTAAAGCAAAAAGGTTGCAAATTGACAAGAGGTTAGAGTTCGAATTCAGCAAGGAAAGTAATAACGGAAGGAAGTTGACTTTAATACAAACTCTTCCACCAAGGAAGAGTTGCATCAGAATTAAACAAGAACATCTCAACTTCAGGCGCTATATAATGTTGAAGTATTCCTACTGAATAATGATCGCACAAAGGCAGAAGTAGAACAAGAATTGAAAGCAAAATTCCCAGAGATATTTTGCAAGAAGAATCCTTGTGCGACACAAAATCTACTGATCAGCTAGAAGAACCAGTTTCATCTGTTTGTTTATTGAGTCTAGTTGGTTGTAGTAGGTGTTTTAATATTGTATCTTTTCGGCTTACTTAGAAGCAATTGTAATAGGTACACACTGTTCAAGTTAGAGTTAACTTGAAGCTTGTCGCAATTAGCTAGAGGCTAGGTTGCTACAAAGGCATTAGAGTTAGTCCTAGGTTTACAAAAGAGTTTATTTTGTAAATGCTGTTTGGCTCAGGGTTGTAGTGAAGAGTTTGTGAAAATCCTACTGAGGAGTAGGTCGTGGTTTTTTCACCTTTTGAGCCAGGTGTTTTCCACGTAAAAATCTCTGTGTTTTTACTTTACTGCATTTATTATTCCGCAACAGTAGAAGTTGGAACACCAAGAAGAACCAGGTTCTTCTACTAAAACAACACTCGAAAAATTATACACCACACAAATCACCCCCTTCTTGTGTGGTATTGAAGTGTAAAACATCAATTGGTATCAGAGCAGGTTATCCTTGAAAAGGCTAACACCTTGGAAAAGATCAAAATGAGTGAACCACCTGGAAACTGGGAGGGTCAATCATTTGCAAGACCACGACTCTTCAACGGCCAGTATCACTCTTGGTGGAAGAACAGGATGAAGGACCACCTGATTGGAGAAGACTATGAACTCTGGGACATAGTCACTGATGGTCCTCTAGCTACCATGAAGAAGACTGTTGAAGGTGTAGATGTACCAAAGACTAGAGCTGACTGCACTGCTGAGGATCTGAAGAAATGGGAGAAGAATGCAAAGGCCAAAAAGTGGCTAGTGTGTGGACTAGGTCCAGATGAGTATAGCAGAATCCAAAGCTGCACCACTGCCAAAGAAATCTGGGATACCTTGCAAGTAGCCCATGAAGGAACACCTCAGGTAAAAAGATCAAGAGGTACTCTACTATACTCTCAGTATGAAAACTTTACTATGAAAGAAGGTGAGACAATCCAAGAGATGTACACAAGGTTCACAACCTTGACAAATGAACTTAAGTCTCTTGGTAGAGTAATTCTTGAAGAAGATAGGATAGAAAAAATCCTGACAAGGGTTTTGCCAATTTCCTGGGAAAGCAAGATCACTGCTATCCAGGAATCCAAAAATATGGCAACCCTCAGATTGGACGAGCTAATTGGAAACCTTACTGCCTATGAACTAAGAAGGCAGACAATGAAGATGGATGGTCCAAAGAAGGAGAGGAGTCTAGGACTTAGGATCACTGAGGGAGCAGATCTTGAGGAAGAGGAGATGGCCATGATTACCAAAGAATTCAGAAACTTTCTCATGAGGAAGAAAGGCATCTCTAGAGGAGGAAATTACAACAAAGCTAAAGCTCCAGAAAGGCCAACCAACGAGGGATGCTACAAGTGTGGAAAAACTGACCACCTTATAAAATATTTCCCTTAGTGGGAATTGGAATAGAAAAAGGAGATATATGAAAGAAGGAATAGGAAGAAGGAACTGGTCCAACCCAAGAGAACCACAACAAAAGCTATGGTTTCTGCTTGGCGGGAAAGTTCAGATGAAGAATCAGAAGATGGTGAGACTAAAGATCAGGCGCTCATGGAAATTGGAGAATCTGATGAGGAATCACATGAAGAACTAGAGGTAAGTATCTCCCATCTTAAAAACAAAATAAAGTTCCTATCTAAAGAAAAATTCTCTGAGTTGCTACTTGATTTTATGGATGATTCTGAAGAAACAACCAAAGAGAAGGATCAACTTTCTCAAGAATGTGCAATGCTAATAGAAAAATGCATGAACCTGGAAATCAGAATAAGTGAATCTGAAAAGAAAAACACTGTCTTGTTGAACTAGGTTCATCCACTTGAAACTGAGATTCTAGAGCTAAAATCTGAAAACTTAAAAATTAAGCTAGGATCCAGTAAAAAGGTCGTTGATCATTCTCATATCATGTTGGAAGAAAATATGGGAAAACTAAAAGATAAAATGTATGCCAAGGATGAACAGATAAGAACTCTTAAAGAAGAACTTGTCAAAATCAAACATGAATTAAATCGAATTTGTAAATGGAATAAATCCTCTGATGCCTTGACATGGCTTCAAGAGAATCACAGTAGCAACCGGAGAGGGCTTGGCTTTAGGAGTCAATTGACCAAGTGGGATCCCTAAAGCAAGTATCTTACTCTTCCTGAAAATAAAATCTGCACCCACTGTGGTAAGGCTGGCCACTTCAAAATTGATGCACTGCAAGAGAGTAGGCGAGTCGAAAAAATGAGAGGTTTGTTAAAAAGAAAAATTGGCTACCAAATTGGGCCAGAAAAAATTTAGTTCATCCATTCTCTCATAGAAAAGGACCCAAACTAGTTTGGGTTCTTAAAACTAACCCCTGATTTCCTTTTTGTAGGTACAAGTGAGAGGAAGCAGCCAAATTTGGTTTTTGGATAGTGGCTGCTCAAAGCATATGACGGGGAACAAAGAACAATTCCTTTCACTTGAAAACCTCAAAGGAGAAAATGTCTCCTTTGGAAATGGAAAGAAAGGTGAAATTACAGGGTTTGGAAAAGTAGGTAAGGATGACATACGTTCCATCGAACATGTGTACTTGATAGATGGCTTGAAATATAGCCTGATCAGTGTGTCATAATTGTGTGACAGAGGTAACCTGGTTGCTTTCACCTCCACAAAATGTTTTGTGATTAACTTCCTTACTGACAAGATTGTT
>MDKH01124460.1:0-16945 GCA_005239495.1 Nicotiana undulata
GTATGCTCGAACACCACAAGTGATTTTACAAGATTAAAGTTAGCCATACATACATGGAGTCGAATTTCCCTTTTCAACTTTTAACTCACAATCACCGAACCGACTAGTACCATTCAACTCAGAATTGGAAGTCATGCATGCAATTCGGACTCTCTCAAGCATTTTGTCAAACACTATGTGAACCCATTAGATTACCAACCCTATCTTTGTTACGTTTACCCCAAACCACTCCCTCTTACTAGATTAGCACCATTATTAAACATGCATGCAAGGTCTTAGCTAGTATTTTTAAGAATCAATCCAGGCCAACCTTCCCTTTTTATAAAAATCAGAAAATTTGTGGAAGAAAAAAAAAAGGGTTGGGAACCCTTACCTTCTAGAATGGGGAAGAAGGAGATTACTCGAATTACCAGGCCTGAGAGACCTTGAAAATCACTTTGATGGAAGGACCACTTCATTTCTCAAGACCTCTCCTTTCCTTCTCTCTATTTTGTTCAGAAAACTTGTTAAAATGAAAGATGGCAGGGGTTAAACGAAACTGGGGTCGGGTATAAAAATTTTAAAAATTAAAATACCATGTCGTATATGCGGTCAGGAATGCGATCGCATTCCTGACATGCGGTCCGCATATTGGACCGCAGAATGGCCCTAGGTGGGCCAAATTTTGAAAACATTCTGCCCGGGTATGCGACCACTATGCGGTCCGCATACACGTTATGCGATCGCATTATGCGTCGCATAACACCCCTTCAGGTGGGCAGCGATCTGCCCGTGTGTGCGACCACTATGCGGTCCACATACACGTTATGCGATCGCATAGTGCGTCGCATAACACCCAATTTCTGGAAAAATTAAGTTCTTCCAATTCCCGAGGTACTTTTACAAAATCAAGGTCCATTTTAAGAATTTCCTCAAAGATAACAACTCGGGGACTTATTCAGGTATTATTTTAAGCAAGAAATTTTACGGGTCTTTACAGATACACATAAACTCTTACTTTCACTCGCACACTCACAACTGTAGTTCTTTCTGTTACTTTTATCTACTGCATTGTCAAGCCAGCTAAAAGCCTAGGCTAGACTCTTGGATTCCACTTGCGTCCACCTTCCTGTTTGCTATCTCTTTAACATGTATGCCTCAATTTCCGTTAACAAGGTTTATTCTATATACTATGTAGTTAGACTTTAACATGTTTCTGTTTTGACATCTGATTCGGTACTATCTCTGTTTCAACTACCATGCTTTAGTTCTTATTATCTTGTGTTGTTTCATGTGATTCGTAAGAATAATTTACTTCAAACATCAATTATGCTTTTGTTTGCCATGTAGTTCCTGTTTATTTCTTTCTTAACTAGCATGCCTTAATCCCTGTCAACCTATTATGTTCTATGTGTTGGTAGTTTACCTTAGCATGTTCCTGGTCGACCATGATTTCCGTGTACTTCTTTCAAGACTAGTATGTTTTAAATTCCTGTTACCTTTGCTCTATGTGTTGTTTGGCTAGTCATCCTAACTTCAGTATATTTCTCTGTTGAATACATGTCTATTTGATTCCACCTAGTAATAGTTAATCAATTAAATCAACTTTAGCAATATGAAAACATTGTTTGATTCAGTTGTGACCTCGTGCTGCTCATAATTTAAGTTTTCCCGCTCTTGCTGTGACTGTGGGTACCCATGTCTGAACCAATCTGCTAAAATGTGGTTCTGTTCTGTTTGTAATCTTGTAACTTGTTCACTTCTGCAAATTAAATTGTTTTCTAAGAACTGTCCCTTACCCCTTTTATACTACTTTCAAACTCTTACTCTTAACTATCTAGGGTTCTGCCACCCCCAGTGTGAGTGCTGCCTAGGGTCCATGACACTTCTTCGAACACTGACACATTAGGGCTGGCCTTCCAAACTTGTTTACAAAACTGTTTCTTTGAAAAGGTTCTGGTGTGAGCATTGCTCTAGGTCCCTGAGGCCCTTTGGAACACTAGAAGGCCATTTTGTGTGATATGGATGGACTACCTTCGGACTTGCTTTGCTGGAAGGTCTGGCCTCCAGGTTGATGTTAGGACTGCTAAGGCTCTCTATAGTGTAATAGACAGCTTTATGTAATTTATTCGTATTGATCTGTAATAATCATCTTTGTAAAAATAGATATGGGGTTATTAGTAAAAGCTGGGGAGGGATTTTATATATCTATTTATCAAATTCGGGTAGAAATCATGCCTGTAGGTTGTTGTGATTCCTTATGTGCATACCATCAGAAATCATTCCTATACAATCTTATCTCATTATTTGTAATCCTTAACTTTCATACTTTGCATCCTAGAAATCCTGCTTCTAGTTGGTTTTATCAGTTCTGCATCAAGAACCATATTCTCAAATCTCCATGTGTGCATTAGAGATCATGTATATAGGATCTTCTTTATTGAACTTGCTTGGCAACTTGTTAATGCCTTTACCCACTTTGATATCATGCATATAGGGAATGTATAAAAACCAGTCCCAATACTTAGATATCATGCCTATAGGGAATGTGTTTCTACACTTAGATATCACGCCTATAGGAAATAAATATTAAATCAGTTTCTACACTTAGATATCATGCCTATAGGAAATAAATATAAATCAGTTTCTGCACTTAGATATCATGCCTATAGGAACTAAAATATAAAATCAATTTCTGCATTTAGATATCATGTCCATAGGAAATAATACTTGTAACCAGTTCCAGCACCTAGAAAGTATGCCTATAGGATTTAAATGATAAAATCTGCATGTTAAAATTAGTAACTTATAGTCCCTAATTAACAGTTTAGATACCATGTCTATAGGATTAATCCCGGTTATCACTTAGGCAAGCCTGTAGGATAATTAAGCATCCTGGGTTTAAAAACTGTGATTTCTTGCTGCTTGAAATGTGCCTAGATTGAGAGTATTAACACAAAAAATCAATAGGTAAACTAATAGGTACCGCTGCTCGCTTTAATAAAACTGTCATGTTATGTTCTGTTTATGCTCATCTAGATATTCTGCATATAGGGTCTTAACCATTAAATTTTTCTGTCTGAATTGCGTGCATTTGCTGCTTACTTGTAGAGGTTAACATGATCCCCTATTTGCTCTTTATGTGACAGTCCTACTTGACTTTGGTTTGGCGCTTAGTTTTATCATTTTTAAGCAACATAGGTGAGTCTAGAACCACCTTTAATAGAGTTTCTAAACACCTCCAGGGCCATAGGTAAGGGATGGGTAGTTCACGCATAAGGTGCACACTAGAAGCTATTAGAACGCTTAGGTAATAACTAAAAAGGTAGTAATTGGGTAGTAAATGAGATGATGACATGTGCGCTAATACTATGCGTAACACCCAATTTGGGGAAAGTTTGTCACGACCCCAAAATACTTAGTCGTGATGGCGCTTGTCGTGAAACCAGGCAAGCCACATATTTCATTGAATCCAAATTTTTTTTCCAGAAAAATTATAAATTTAGAAGCAAGATACTGATAATAATTCATTTCAAAGTTTAAGACTACATTAAAGTACAATTCCAAAACCAACTCCAGATCTAGTGTCACTCAGTCACGAGCTACTAAACTATAAAAATGTCAAAATAGGGAAATAGAAAACATAGTCTGTAATAATAAAAGGGCAACGGGAATATAAAGAAGGAGCAATCGAGGCTGCGATCGCCAGCTACTACCTCGAAGACTCTTGGGAACTCTGATGATCAATCAATTGTTGCTACCGGGCCTCGATGAACCTGGTTCTGCACACAAGATGCAGGGGGTAACGTGAGTACACCAACTCAGAAGTAACGAACCCAAACTGTGGGTTGAGAGGTAGTGACGGACTAAACCTCAGAATTTACAATAGACAGCGTACAGAAATTAGACATGTTAACAGTTTATCAGAAAATAAACAAGAATGTCAAGTATGCCCAGTATACTCTACATGCCATCATATAAATATATGAAACTTGAGTAGAAATTCACATAGTGCTCACAACCCTCACTCAGCAGTCCACTCAGTACCGTTTATGGCTCTAAGGCCTAGGGAAGGTCCATCCCAGAATGTACATAGTCATCGGTGACTGTAGTCACTCTGTACTGAGGAAAAGGCCAATCTAGCCTCACGGAGAAGATCCATCTTCGGAACACAACACTCAGACAAGATCCATGTCCAGGGACGATCCATCTCTCATATATCATCAACTTCGGACAAACTCCATGTCCAGGGAAGATCCATCCCTCAATATCAATGCGCTCCCTGGGGGTGTAAAGACTCCGGAGGGACCCTATTGGCCCAAGCGCTATATCAAGCAACGAAGGCATGATTGGAGTATCGTTGCGGTGTGCAGTCCGATCTCATAATTGTCTTAACAACAGGCTCTCGACCTCACTCCGTCATTACTCTCCAGTCTCACTCATATGGCTCACAGATGTATAAATCAGCCCAAAACAATGATACATATGCATATAATTAACGATTACTGAGACAGATGCATGAAATAATATGCTATAACAGGATTGAATATATGAAATCAAATGGATCACAAAATGAGACAGTAATATACGACAACTGGGGTCTCAGCATTTTCGGCGTGAATCCTTAACATTTATACTTAACATGATTTCTCACATGTTCACATTTACCACAAAATAGAAGTGTGGATATCAATCTGTAATAGCTACTAGACGGTGTCGTGGGATGAGCCAGGACACAATTTACTCGGTGCACGCTCGCACGCTCGTTACTTGGCATGTGTGTCACCTTAATTATAGTCAAATATCATATAGTTCGGGGTTTCGAACCCTCATAAACAAGTTTGGAAACGCTACTTACCTCAAAACCGGCTAAAATCCTAGCCCACAGTGCCTTTGCTTATAGACTCGGCCTCTAAGTGCTCCAAATCTACCAAAAATTAGATTTATATCTTTATTATATGCCAAGGAACGAAGCCCATTCGAAAGTTACCAAAATTACTCAAAAATACCGAAATTGGTCAAACCCGACCCCCGGGCCCACGTCTCGAATTTGATAAAATATACATTCAAGAATCCTCATCCTCCCACGAGTCTATACATACCAAGAACGTCAAAATAGGACCTCAAATGACCCCTCAAATCCCCATTTTAAAGTCTCTAATTACACGCCCTAATTTCCCCCAGTTTTGTACTAATTTCCCAAAATTTCATCACTAATCAGTCCATAAATCACATATAAACAAGTTTTAAGTTCAAAAGTCTTTACTCCCCGAAGAACTCTCGATTTCCCTCTTCATAACCCTTCAGAAGCTTCAAACCCGAGTAAAAATGGTGGAAGAATGACCAAAAATTGCTAAGGGTCCTTTTTATATGTTCTGCCCAGGGATTTCTGCACCTGCGGCCAAATTCTCGCACATGCGGACCCACACCTGCGGTCCCGGGCGTGCACCTGGGAGAATCGCTTAAACGCCAAATTTTCGCACCTGCCACACATCCTCCGCACATGCGCTTCCGAAAGTGCGACAAAATATCCGCACCTGCGGCCCTTTCATCAGCCAGCCATTTTTGCACCTGCGCTTGGCCCATCGCACCTGCGGCCCTCGCTCCTGCGGTTTCCCCTCCGCATGTGCGACCACATCAGCAGTTGAGCACCAGTAGTTTTTCTGCTGCATTTTTTTCAACTTTAAACCTTCCGATGCCTATCTAAAATCATCCTGAGCCCCTCGGGACCCCAACCAAAAATAAAAACAAGTCATAAATGATCACCCGGACTTAGTCGCACCCTCGGAGCACCCAAAATAACATCAAAACACTAAATTTATCTCGGATTAAAGTCTAGGAATCCTAAAACATCCGAAATTCCTCTATGATGCCGAAACTATCCAAAACACGTCTGATTAACCTGAAAATTTGCACACACATCAAAAATGACCCTACGAACCTCTGCCACCATCTGGAATAACATTCCAACCACGATAGCTAAACTTCAACTGGCGTTCGGAAATCGTCAAAAACTCAATTTCGCCAATTCAAGCCTAATTCTACTCCGGACCTCGAATTCACATTCCAAACACACTCATACGTCCCAAATCACCTAACGAATCTATCCGAGCTATAAAATCCACATTCCATGGTCATTCGCTTATAAGCCAACTTCCGATTGACTTTTCCAACCTTTAGGCTCATTTAAGAGACTAAGTGTCTCAATTCTCACCACGACCACTCCGAACCCGAACCCAACTGACCCAACACATCATAATTTGGTTAATTAACATGTGAAAAAGCTGAAACAGAGGAACCTGGGCTAATCTCATGAAACAACCGACCGGGTCATTATATTCTCCCCCTCTTAAAAAAACATTCATCCTCGAACGGGTCTAGAAACATACTTGGAGTCTCAAATAAGTGAGGATATCTGCTCCGCATCTCCTTCTCGGTCTCCCAGGTGGCCTCCTCTGTTGGCTGTCCTCTCCACTGCACCTTTACTGAAGTTATATCCTTAGATCTCAACCTCTTGACCTGACGACCCAAAATAGCCACTGGCTCTACCTCATATGACATATCACCCTCAAGCTGAACTGTGCTGAAGTCTAAGACATGAGACGGTCACCAATATACTTCCGAAGCATAGAAACATTAAACACCGGATGAATACACGATAAGCTGGGTGGCAAAGCAAGTCTATAATCCACCTCTCCAACTCTCTGAAGCACCTCAAAAGGCCCAATGAACAGGGGACACAACTTGCCCCTCTTCCCGAACCGCATAACACACTTCATGGGTGACACTTTCAGTAGAACCTTATCTCCAACCATAGAGGACACATCCCGGACCTTCCGGTCTGCATAACTCTTCTGCCTCGACTGCGCCATGATAAGTCGCTGTTGAATCAACTTCACCTTATCCAATGCATCCTGAACCAAGTCTGTGCCTAATAGCGTGGCCTCACCCGGCTCGAACCAACCAACCGGAGATCTACACCTCCTCCCATATAAAGCCTCATACGGAGCCATCTGGACACTCGACTAATAACTATTATTATAAGCAAACTCTGCGAGTGGCAGAAACTGGTCCCATGAACCTCCAACATCAATGACCCAAGCACGCAACATGTCCTCCAGAATCTGAATAGTGCGCTCTGACTGCCCGTATGTGTGAGGATGAAATGTTGTTCTCAACTCAACCTGAGTACCCAACTCTCTCTCCATGGCCCTCCAGAACTGAGATGTTAACTAAGTACCTCTGTCTGAAATGATAGAAACTCGAACACCATGCAATCGGAAAATCTCCCTGATATAAATCTCAGTTAACTGCTCCGAAGAGTAGGTAGTACTAACAGGAATGAAGTGCGCGGACTTGGTCAACCAATCCACAATAACCCATATAGCATCGAACCTCCTCGAAGTCCATGGGAGCCCAACTACAAAGTAAATGGTGATCCGCTCCCACTTCCACTCTGAAATATCTAACTTCTGGTGCAATCCACCTGGTCTCTGGTGCTCATAATTGACCTGCTGACAGTTGAGACACTGTGCTACAAACTTAACAATATATTTCTTCGTCCGCCTCCACCAATAATTATGTCTCAAATCCTGGTACATCTTCGTGGCACCCGGATGGATAGAATATTGCGAGCCATGGGCCTCTACTAGAATCAACTCTCGAAGCACATCCACATTGGGCACACAAATCCGACCATGCATCCTCATATATAACCCCATCACCACCAATAACTACATCCCTGGCATAACCTCGCCGGACCCTGTCCTGAAGAACGAGCAAGTGTGGGTCATCATATTGGCGCTCTCTGATCCAGTCATAAAGAGAAGACATGGAAGCTACATTAGCCAACATTCGGTGTGGCCCTAATAAGTCCAATCTCACAAACTGCCCTGCTAAAGCTTGAACATCAAGTGATAATGGTCTCTCTGCTGCTGGGAGATATGCTAGACTCCCCAAACTGTCTGCACTGTGACTCAAGGCATCGGCCACTACATTGTCCTTTCCCAGATGCTATAGAATAGTGATATCATAGTCCTTGAGGAGCTCCAACCATCTCCTCTGACGCAAATTCAAATCATTCTTCTTAAACAGATGTTGTAGACTACGGTGATCAGTGAAAACCTAACAATGTACCCCATAAAATTAATGACACCAAATCTTCAAGGCGTGAACAATGGCTGCTAGATCGAGATCATGCACTGGATAATTCTTCTCATGAGCCTTCAACTGGAGTGAGGCATAGGCAATCACCCTACCCTCCTGCATCAAAACACAACCAATGCATATCCTCGAGGAATCACAATATACGGTGTAGGAACCTGAAGTTAATGGCAATACTAACACTAGAGCTGAGGTCAATGCAGTCTTGAGCTTCTGAAATCCCTCCTCACACTCGTCCGACCACTTGAATGGATCACCCTTCTGGGTCAATTTGTTCAAGGGCAAAGCAATAGAAGAAAACCACTCCACAAAGCGACGGTAATACCCTGCCTAACAAAGGAAACTCCTAATCTCTGTACCTGAGGATGGTCTGGGCCAACTCTGTACCGCCTCTATCTTCTTTGGATCCACCTGAATACCCTCACTGGATACCATGTGCCCCAAGAAAGCTACTGAGCCAAGTAAAAATTCACACTTGGAGGACTTTGCATAAAGATTCTCCTCCCTCAATCTCTGTAAAAAACAACTCTGAAATGTAGAGTGTGCTCCTCCTGGCTATGAGAATATACCAAGATGTCATCAATGAATACAATAACAAAGGAATCCAAATACGGTTGAAACACGATGTTCATAAAATGCATGAACGTTGTTGGGGCATTGGTCAGCCAAAAAGACATCACCTTAAACTCATAGTGACCATAACGGGTCCTGAAAGTTGTCTTGGGAATATCAGAATCCCGAATCATTAGCTGATGATACCAGGATCTCAAATCAATCTTAGTGAACACCCTAGCTCCCTGAAGCTGGTCAAATAAATCATCAATACGAGGCAAAGATACTTATTCTTAACTGTAACCTTGTTCAACTGCTTGTAGTCAATACACATTCTCATGGAACCATCTTTCTTCTTTACAAACAACACAGGTGCACCCCAAGGTGACACACTAGGACGAATGAACCCCTTATCTAGGAGTTCCTGAAGCTGCTCTTTCAATTCCGTTAACTATGATGGTGCCATATGATACGGTGGGATAGATATAGGCTGAGTGCCCGGCACCAAATTAATATCAAAGTCAATGTCCCTGTCAGGTGGCATGCTTGGTAGGTCAGCAGGAAATACGTCCGGAAAATCATGGACCATAGGAATAGAATCAATAGTGGGAGTCTCAACACTGACATCCCTCATAAAAGCCAAATATGACTAGCACCCTTTCTCCACCATACGATGGGCCTTCAGGTAAGAAATCACCCTACTAGGCACATACTCAATAGAACCTCTCCACTCAACTCTCAAAAATCCTGGCATCTCTAAGTTCACGGTCTTAGTGTGGCAATCAAGAACAGCATGACACTGAGATAACTAGTCCATGCCCAATATCACATCAAAGTCAACCATACTAAGCAATAACAGATTCACTCGGGTCTCAAGAACCCTAATAGATATCACACACGACCGGTACACATGGTCCACTACAATAGTATCACCCACCGGAGTCGACACATGAACAGATATAACTAAGGACTTACAAGGCATATCAAGAAAATGGGCTAAGTATGATGAAACATAAGAATATGTAGAATCAGGATCAAATAAGACCGAAGCATCTCGGTGACAGACAGAGACAATTAATGTAATCACTGCATCTGAGGCCATATCATCTGGTTCGGCTGGGAGTGCGTAGAAACGAGTGTGACCTCTACATGATTGACCTCTCCCTCTAGGGCGGCCCCTAGCTGGCTGACCCCCACCTCTAGCTACCTGGGCGGGTGGTGTAGTAACTGGTGCTTGAGCTGAAAGCTGGAACCTCTACTGGAATGAACCAACCAAAAGACGAGGACAACACCTCTTGATATGACGCGGATCACCACAGTCAAAGCAACCCATCTCAGCAAATGACGGTGGGGACTGAAGGGAACCCCTAGAACCAGAATAGCCACTAGAAGAACCATGCGCCGAGGAACCCTCAACTAATGGTGGCCGAGATGAACTCTGGGTTGGAAGAGCACTGAATGAGGAACTACTTGAATGAGAGCTGCGGGGACCATTCCCCGATGAAGCACCACTGTAGGCTGGGCAGACTGGCTGAGGAGGCCTAATGGAATGGCCTCTGTTGTGCTGTGACTGACCTCCTAAATGAACACCACAAAAACTACCAGATCCTCGAGGCCTCTTGGCCTCCCTCTCTACTCGCTCCTGGAGGCGAACTGACTCAATCTCTCTGGCTATGTCAACTACCTCCTAAAAAGAAGCACCAGATACCCTCTCCCTGGTCAGAAAAATCCGAAGCTGATAAGTGAGGCCACCAACAAAGCTCCTGATCCTCTCCCTATCTATGGGGACTAGCCAAATAGCATGACAATCTAACTCGGAGAACCTCATCTCATACTGTGTCACGGTCTTGTCCGCCTAACGCAACTGCTCAAACTCCCTACACAGCTCCTCCATGCAGGACTGCGATACATACTTCTCCAAGAAGAGAACGGAGAATTGATGCCAGGTAAGGGACGCTGCATCAATAAGTATATGCCTCTCATAGGACTCCCACCAAGCGAGTGCAGCTCCTGAGAACTAGAAGGTAGTAAATGGAACCCCGCTGGCCTCCGATATCCCAACTGTGAGAAGAATCCTCTAACATTTGTCTAAGAAACCTTGGGTATCCTCGCCCTCAGTACCACTGAAAATCGGAGGCTGAAGTCTACTAAACCTCTCCAACTTGCGCTGCTCATCATCTGCCAAGGCTGGGACCACATAATCCTGGGCTGGGGCAACCGGCTGGGCTGGAGCCACCCCCGGTGTCTGAAGCCCCCGGGTAACCTGCTCAAGTATCCGGGCAACTAGAGTCTGAGTGCCTCCCCCAGCCTGAGAAGTAGCAGCAAGAGTAGACATAGCAAGAACCTGTGCAAGGCTGGTGCACACCATCAAAATTTGAGCTAGGGTCTCCTGAAGACTCAGAATCACAATAGGCATTGCCTGTTCCTGAGCCTGTCCCGCTGGAACCTCAACGGCGGGGACCTGATCCTGAGCAGTAGAAGGGTCCACAGGTACTGCCCCGGCTGCTGCACGGGCTACACCTCTCCCTCTGCCACAGCCCCGACCTCTCGATGGTCCAACTGGTGTCTGATCACCTCGATCGGTAGCACGAGTCCTCACCATCTGTGAGATAATGAAAACAAAATAAGTTTAGTTCTAGGAATCAACAGGTTCGCACGACGGAATTCAAGAATGTGAGATTTTTCCTAAGGGTTCTGCAGCCTCTCGAAGATAAGTACAGACATCTCCGTACCGATACGCAAGACTCTACTAAACCTGCTCATGACTGGTGAGACCTGTGCAACCTAGGGCTCTGATACCAACTTGTCACGACCCCAAAATACTTAGTCTTGATGGCGTCTGTCGTGAAACCACGCAAGCCACACATTTCATTGAATCCAAATTTGTTTTTCAGAAAAATTATAAATTTAGAAGCAAGATACTGATAATAATCCATTTGAAAGTTTAAGACAACATTAAAGTACAATTCCAAAACCAACCCCAGAGCTAGTGTTACTCAGTCACGAGCTACTACAATATAAAAATGTCAAAATAAGGAAATAGACAACATAGTCCATAATAATAAAAGGGCAACGGGAATATAAAGAAGGAGCAATCGAGGCTGCGATCGCCAGTTGCTACCTCGAAGACTCATGGGAACTCTGATGATCAATCAACCACTGCTACCGGGCCTCGATGAAAGTGAAGGGGTAACGTGAATACACCAACTTAGAAAGAACGAACCCAAACTATGGGTTGGGAGGTAGTGACATACTATACCTCAGAATTTACAATAGACAGCGTACAGAAATTAGACATGCTAACAGTTTATCAGAAAATAAACAAGATATGCAGAGTATGCCCAGTATACTCTACATGCCATCATATAAATATATGAAACCTGAGTAGAAATGCACATAGTGCGCACAACCTTCACTCAGAAGTCCACTCAATACCGTATATGTCTCTCCGACCCAGGAAAGGTCCATCCCGGAATGTACATAGTCATCGGTGGCCGTAGTGACTCGGTACTGAAGAAAAGGCTAATCTAGCCCCACGAAAAATATCCATCTCCGGAACAGAACACTCGGACAAGATCCATGTCCAAGGACGATCCATCCATCACATATCATCAACTTCGGGCAAACTTCATGTCCAGGGAAGATCCATCCCTCAACATCAATGCGCTCACTAGGGTGTAAAGACTCCGGAGGGGTCCTATTGGCCGAAGCTCTATATCAAGCCAACGAAAGAATGATTAGAGTATCGTTGCGGTGTGCAGTCCGATCTCATAACTGTCTCAACAACAAGATCTCGGCTCAAGGCTCCTTATCAAGAATCTTACACGTATTGCACAAACATGTTCTGTTGAAGACCTCACATTAATCCATCGTAGAAATGATGCAAACTCGAGTTCCGCTAATTCAACAGTTCCACATCTATATCTCTTATCGATAATCTTTCTAAACATAGGCATCGTCTTATTACGAATAAAATAGAAGTTCGGAATTTGAATTCTTATAAGTGAGCTCCACCACACGATCTAGAGTAAGAAGAAAGAGTGACAGTCCTAAATGCCCCGTAGACTCCTGCTTATAAGAGTGGTGCATGACACACCCATAAACAAGACTCTACCAGACACGGCTTATAGACTCCCTAGGACAGAACTGCTTTGATACCACTTTTGTCACGACCCAAACCGATGGGTTGCAACGGGCACTCGGTACCTTACTCAATCGAGTACCAACATAACGTACCATACTATCGTATATAACTGAGCCGGTAGGCTACCATGAGATAAGTAGAATACAACGTGAGATACCAACTTATACATAGGACATACGGACCTATAGGTCTAAATATCCCCTCGTATATTGAACATAGACCGACAAGGCCATACAATCTTTTACGTACATAACATTTGTCTACAAGACATTAAGAATACATAAAATTGATAAAGGTCGGGACAGAGTCCCGCCATAAAGCAATACACGTCTAAATCATACTAACCAAACGAGCAACTCCGAAGTTAATGGAGCGTACCAACATCTTGCGCTGAGCTGATAGCCTACTTGAAGGGATCTCGATCTGTCTATCAGGACCTGCGGGCATGAAATGCAGCGTCCCCAGGCAAAAGGGATGTCAGTACCAATAATGTACCAAGTATGTAAGGCACATAACTCACATGGAAGAAATATAGAGTAAATGAGTCGACCTGTAAGTCTGGATAACTCAGTAAATCATGAAATAATTATAGTGCCATGCATATGCGTATGATTTCCATGTCGTGCATAGGTACATGTTTCATAACATCATCAGGCCTCTGAGGGCATCTCATCATATCATATCGGCCATTGTGTGCAAAATCATCAGTGTATCCCAACTGATCAGGTGGTGGTGCGTATATAACGCCATAACCTTTCCCATATCCCTTATACATATTTATACTTATATATATACGCGTATATAACGACATTCGGTCATAGGTCAATGTGCATGTATAAATGCATATGAAATACGTTAATAAAATCTCTCGGTACGTCATAAGGCCATTATGACTCTGATTAATATCATGAAATAATCTTTATCACCTTACATATTTCTGAGACCCATGAACATATGATAGAATAATATGACACATGGGAGAATAGGAATATACACATCTTTAGCATTTCTACGAATAGATTATTTTGTGAAAGTTGTGCATTTTCTCATTTCGTTCGTTCGTATAGATCATGCCAAAAAGAAAGAAGGAATTAGCTTTAACATACATGAAATAGGGGAAAATTCGTATAATAATTCTTGGAAACGATTACACCGTATTCCATTAGTACTGCAAATTTTTTACGTTGAACTGTTCTAACAATTTTTCGTTGGAATTTGTTTGGTTGTAAGAATTTCTGTTGAAACTCGTTGGATTAAAGTTTCGGTTCTTGAATGCTTTTTGAATTGGAAAGAAGGGTTCTATGATTTCTATTACTATTACTGTTCTTGAATGCTTTGTGAATTGGAAAGAAGCTTATAACCAATGAAAACCACAAATCAAACATTTAAGGTCTTGGTAGCTTATACGTAAGTCACCTTACTTTGAATATGGTGCAAAGTCATTTAAATCAAACATGCAAATGATACTTAAATGCCACCTTTCAATTTGTAACGTGAGTCATTTACTTTGAATATGGGGCTGCCACATCATGCTTATTACTACTTATCCAATATATCTTCAATTAATTAGGTAATGTTTCGTTATCCTATAATTAATCAATTACCCGCATAAATAATAGTTGTCGCAACTTACTTAAAATTACTACTTACTTTTAATATATATTATACAATTTACTATCATGGCCATGTGGTACCTTGTATAATACTAGCCTATAAATACCAGGTATTTTAGCTCGGTCCGAATTTTATCCCAATATGTCGAACTTGGACGAAAATTCATTTTCTTTGACTTGCTTCCCTTCTCACATTCACAAATTTACTCATCACTTGTTTGAAGTAACATAATCCTTATAATATCCAAATAATCTTTTCCTTGGACTGATGTCAATTACCTTACGACAAATTCAACGTACAATACTACAGGGTACAACATCGTCGTAATTTAATACTGCGAAGGGTAACATCATCGTAATGTAGTACTGCGGGATGTAATATCGACGTAATATTGCGGGGCGTAACATCATTTCCCCCTTTGGAATATTCGTCCTCGAATGTTGACTGATGCTCTTATTATTTTTAAAACTTATAGCTTTTGTAAATACCTTAATATTCTCCTTGCAATTTAGGCAGTTGTTCTGTGAATAAATCCAAAGGCTAGAGCATTCCCCCCTTTAGGCCTCCTTACCACGGCATGACTTGTGATCGAATTACTTCCAATCTCGTAATTAATGTTACCTTTAATCATGCATCTTCTACGATACTTGTGAACACCCAATTTTTGCCCCGCATGGAAATTACTTCTAAAAATAATCAAAAATAAATTTTAATGAATTTTAGTAACTTTTCTTTATTTAGTTGCATTTCATGCATGTTTAATACTTTAAAATTATAGAAAAAATCATAAAAATTATCTCATTTTCATTTCGTGCCATTTTAGGTTTAAACTGCATTTTTAGGATTTAGTTACATTATTAAATACATCTTCTAAAAATCATAATTGCATTCGTAGGTTAATTGATTAATTAGTTGCACTAGTCCATCACTAGATAAAATAAATACATAGGCTAGCCAAGAAATAGATTTAAATTAAATTTGAGTCTAAAGTGGCTAATTCTGCAAAAAGCATAAAAAGAAGAGAAGGTTGTTAAGGCTAAATTCGGGTTGGGCCAATTTTCATGGCCCAATGTCTTCCTAATCCTCCCTAACCCAAAACCCCACCTACCCGACCCGGTACTGTAACGACCCGACTGGTCGTTTTGAGAGTTTAAACTCTGTTCGGTGGTATAAGGTCATAATCAGCTTCACATTATGTATATCGACCTGTGTGCGTGGTTAGATTCAGTTACCGGATAATCCGGAGTCGAATTAGGGGAGAATTTTCAAATTTTGAAGCTTAAGTGAAGAAAGTTGACCAGAGATTTGACTTTTGAGTAAACGGCTCCGGAATGAGTTTTGGTTAACGCCAACAGCTTCGTATGATGATTTTGGACTTAGGCGTGAGCCTAGAATTGGATTTGGAGGTCTGTAGAGCAGATTGAGGTAATTTGGCGGAAGTTTGAATTTCGGTGAATTCGGCCGATAGGTGGAATTTTGATATCGGGCTCGAAATCGCTTTCCGAGAGCGGCTGTAGGTCCGTTGTGTAATTTTGGACTTGTCTGCAAAATTTCATGTCGTTCCGGGTTATTTTGATGGTTTTCGACGCGAGTCTTGATATTTGGAGTTTTGAAAATTTCTAAGTTTGATTTTTGGTTTGATTCGTCATTTTGGTGTTAGTTTGTGTGTTTTGAAACCTTGAGCGAGTCTGTGTTAGGTTATATGACTTGTGTGTGTGTTTGGACAGGGTCCCGGGGGCCTCGGGCATGTTTCGGATAGGCTACGGGTCATCTTTCCTCATTTTTCCACTACTGATACTGGTTTCTGGTTTCCTTCTATGTGATCGCATAGATGAAGCCGCGATCGCATAGAGTTATTTTGGGTCGCCCAGTTTTGTTCAATGCGATCGCATTGAAGCATCCGCGATCACAGAAGTACATCTCCCTCTTCATCGCGATCGCACAAGTGAACCTGCGTTCGCATAGTTACCAGTTCTCATTCTTCGCGTTCGCATTCGTGTTGCCGCGAACGCATAGCACAATTTGGCCAGCAACATTTTCCTTATCTGCGATCACAGTGTCAGCTCCGCGATCACATAGAAGCTTTTGGCCAGCCCTTCCCTTCCTCTTCGCGATCGCATCCGATTGTCTGCGATCGCGATGCTTTAAACACCTAGGCAGATTATATAATTCCAAAAATGAGGGTTAAGCCATTTTTAAGGTATTTTAAGTTCTAGAGCTCGGTTTTGGGCGATTTCTTGGGGGATTTTCACACTAATCAAATGGGTAAGTGTTATCCCACTATAATTTAATATGTTTCATGAATTAGTTCTTACTTTTATCATTTAATTCGTGTTTTGGGTTGAAGAACTTGGGTTTTTGAAAGAAACTTTCTAAATTGAAAATTCATGATTTGAATGACCAAATGAAATCAGATTTGGATAAATTTAGTATGGGTGAACTCGTATCGGAATGGGTAATCGGATTTTGTAAAATTTGTCGGGTTCCGAGGTG
>ML283147.1:322-17743 GCA_005239495.1 Nicotiana undulata
GAGGAAATATTATTTAACTGCCTAGTGATTTGTGCACTGCGATCGCAGATGTACTCACGCGATCGCGAAGAACAAATCTCCCAGGCCCACAGAAGACACTACACGATCGCAGCATAAGCCACGCGATCGCAATTCAATGGACCCTCGACCCACGCGATCGCAACCATTCTCACGCGATCGCGAAGAACAACTGACTCCGCTCCCCACGCGCCTGGCTAACTCTACGCGATCGCGATGAACCCCACGCGATCTCACTGAACTGACCTCCAAAGTTACGCGATCGTGACCCTTATTCCGCGATCGCGAAGAACAAATTCACCCCGATCCATTTTAACCCTACGCGATCATAGCATAAGCCACGCGATCGCAGTGAATAACCTTCAGCTGTGAAAACACCAGAAACAGAAGTGTTTTTAAGTCCAAAAATGCCCGTTAACCACCCGAAATCAATTTTGAGCCCCTCGGGAACCCAACAACACTTACCAACATATCCCATAACATCATTAAAACTTAGTTGCACTCTCAAAACACCAAAAATAACATCAAAACTCCAAATTTGTATCGGATTCAAGCCTAAGAACTTTGATATTTCTAAAGTTTCACCAATGATGTCGAAACTATCCAAATTAACTCCGATTGACCTAAAATTTTGTAGACAAGTCCAAAATGACATTATGAACTTGTTCCAACTGTCGGATTTCCATTCCGACCAGGATAGCCTATTTTCCACTGCCAACCGGAATTGCCAAAAACTAACTTTCACCAATTCAAGCCTAATTCTACACCGGACATCACAACATTATTCTGAACACACTCCTAAGTCCCAAATCACCTAACGAAGCTATCCGAGCAATAAAATCCACATTCTGAGGTCGTTTACAAATAAGTCAACTCTTAGTTGACTTTTCCCATTTTAAGGCTATTCTTAAGGACTAAGTGCCTGAATTCTCATTTAACCATTCCGATTCCAAGCCTATCAACTCTAACACATTAATAACATAATAACCAATCTATAATAAGTCAATAACAACAGTTATAATGCAGGTTTTTCATAACGACAGATCGGGTCGTTACAATGTTCTATTATGAGTTTGCCTTACCCCGTGATTCATGACACTACAAGCATGTACTCATGATACCTAGTTACTATGTAATCCTGAACCTTTCCTTTGAACCTAATGTGTAACTCTGTCCGGCATCCCTCAATTTAATGCTATTAAACTCTTTGGCATAAACATTTGTGATAGATCATTGTTATAACTATTTAAGTTATGTAAGATTTCTCTGATGTTACCCTACGTGCAATTATGATTTCACAGATGTATTACTTGTCCCCAATTCCCTTTTCTTTGTTTGTGTTTGTTTCCTGAACTATGTATGTTTTCTAAGTTGTTGATTGTCCTGTCTCTTTTCTTCTTCAAACTAGTTTCATAAAACAAACTCTTACGCTGTTCTCTAAAGCTATTTTTCAAAACAATTATGTCAGAAAACTATTTTCAACTCAACTCCTTCTAAAAACTATGAGCACATCTCACTACTCCTAGTTTCTAATTTTAGCCCCCTTCGTGTGAGCACTGCCTTGGGGACCATTTGAGTACCCATTGAACTCTAACACACAAGACTGGAATTCCACAACGCACCTACTCATTCCTGGATGGGGTACCTGGGTGTGAGCACTGCCTGGGATCCTCTGAGATCCTTAGGAACTGTGACATAACTGGGTTGTGAAAGGTCCTGGCATATGGCATTGTTAGATCTGGATATTTGGGCCTATTGTTAGGTTCCCTATAGTGTAACTTATTAATTTTCTTATCTACTTATGTAATTTGTGCAATGCTGGTCTGTAATAATTAATTGTAAAAACGATTCTTGGGTTGGATAATGAAATGGGTGGGGTTATGCATGTTTAGTATAGATACGGGTAGAAACCATGCTTGTAGGCTTATTTTTATATATGTGCGCAATAGTCACCATGCTTAGGAATACATGTCATTCATGCATTAGATACCATGATACTTAGATCCATCTATTTTCAGCATCTCATCATACTTATACTCACTTAGAAATCATATTCATAGTTGAATGACAATAAAAATGGCTGTTGTAATGTTACTGTTTCAGCATTCTCACAATTGCTTCGTCTAGAAATCCTATGTAGGCTAAGCAATAACATTAACTATCAAAGCTTGCTTTTAGAAATCATGTCCCATAAGATGTTACTTTCAGCATGTTACTTGTGCTAAAATCCTGTGTTAAATCAACATACTGCCATGAACACCTAGAAAAATCATTAGGTTCAGCAACTTAACAAAGAATTATATCTCTGTACGCTTTGTTTAAGGAAAATTTATTAACAAATGGACCTCGCTAAAATAGATTTTGATGATGAAAACGCTTATGCATTTAGAACAACATGTATAAGTTTGCATCATTCTGCACCTTGTTTTGCATTTAGATGCCACGTCCTTATGATTGCATTTATAGTCACCCATTTATCCTAGTTAAGATTAAAATGGACTTACCTGCTTAACAACTATTTTTCCTAAAACTGAAGACTAAAACAGTGTAACTGGAGCAGTTCATACGCCTAGGAAAGCCTTAGGTATCAATACTTGTTAAAACTGTAAAATTATCCCTCTTTTATTTGGTGAACCATTTCATTCCCTAGGGCAAACACCTTTTCCTTTAGAATTGTTGTTTCTTTGCCATATTTCTGTATCAAATGGTGGGCGTGTTCTTCTGCTCCCTTGGCTAGTTTTGTTTGAGCATCTAGCAAATCATTTTCGGTTTTTATCAAGTTACCTGCATAGTCGTGGACCTTAATTCTTAAGTTGTTTATGATCTTTGCATCTCTCACTTCTTACATGCGTTTCAGCGACTATCCTCATGTTCTGGAGTTGGGCTCGGAGCGCCTCGTTCTCTCGGGTGAATTTTCTCTTTTCACCTTTATCTACATGCTCCTGCAAATCATTGTCAAATGCGAGGTTTCTCAACTTTATCTCCAAGGCATGGAAAGTAGCTTGATATTTTTTTTCTTTTTCTCCCCAGGCCAACCGTTCTTGGATCTTGCCATCAAAAGATTGAATATGAGGCCTCTTGGCGGGCCTTTCTGGCTCGGGCTCTGGTTCCTCATTCATGCAATTCCTTTTTTCTAACCATGTGGCATAGCCCAGATCTACTTAACCTCTCGCAAGATCAGGTACTTTGGTATCCTCTTTCAAGTATCGGCAACCATTCAAGCTTTGTTGGATTAAAGCCTCGGGAAGTGGGTCTTCGGGGTGTAGCTCAATAACTTGGACACTCAAGTCCTCATCCTCATGCGCTACTCGATATCTTCCCAATATCCTTAGAACCCTCTGTTGTGCATAGGGTTGGACACTCCTCAAGCCCATCAATAGCAAATAATTCTTTGTGGCTGACATGTATATGACTTCCCTCACCAGGAACCATATTAAAGTCCACTCAATCTGTTTTGCCTTTAAAGTTCTCAAGTGGACGATCCACGCTTCAACCCCTTCCGAAGAGTTGTAATCTTTCACTCTTTCTTCAGAGCTTCCAATGAAGTTGCTCTTTCTTGAACCGTATTCATAAATTTTGAATGATGGCGAAGATGTTCAATTAACCACATTTGCAGAAGGAAATTGCAACCTTCAAAGAATGCTATAGCTATCTGACAATATTAGTGGAGCAAGTGTGTGATCTTCCTTGGCAATTAGTACTTGTGCAATTCTAGCCATACGGATATCAACTGTCCCCTTTTCATTTGGAAAGACCATGACGCCCATAAATTCCACAATGAAGGCAAAACGATGGTGAATTTTCCAAGTATCTTTGTTTTGTTTGTTGTTCAACCCTTTTTCATGTGTTTCAAACCCCTCCGGATGCCCATACCTGGAGTATAAGAAGTAGAATGAGTAGAAGCCCTCACTCACATGGTTCTTTCTTATTTTCTTACTATTGTTCATGATATCACAGAAACGCCGCACCGAAAGAGGCCTCGGGAATTTAAGTTGTTGATTTCTATAATCCCGGCAAAAACGTGTATACAACGCTATTTTCTCCATGGTGGGAGTGAGCTTGAAGTCTGAGAAGCGGAAGACATTGCGGATGGGATCCCAAAAAGTCACTAAACCCTTGATTAGATCATTCTGGGGATTGCATTTCATGATATCCGTAAGAGCAACCAAATATTCAACTACCCAGTCTTAACCCTCTTTGTCCAAATCATACCACCACATTTGATGTTGTAGTGGAGCTTGTTCTACGACATTTAATGGTGGATTCAGAACGGTATTCATTCTGTACCTGTGAGCGGGTAGGGTTAAGGTTGAATCTAGTTTTAAAGAAAGACCAGCAGACTCTTTTTTCAAGAACCAATTTTTAAATTTTAAATAAAAATCACCTAAAGGTGGCTATTTGTGCAACATCGACCAGAATGGTCATTTTTGCAATAGTCACCCCTTCTTACTTTTGAATAAAGATTGGAGGCCTAAGTAAGGCACTTTTCTGGGAGAAGTGATGATTTATTGACAAACATGTCCGTTCTTAGCGACAATAGCCCTTCGACAATGTAAGGTGTTCTAAGACTATTCTGGCAAAAACGGCGCAAGACATAACCGAAGTTGGGTGGGATTTATTTTTTGACCAATGGACATACTTTATTTATTTGTTTGGAAATATTAGGGTCGGTACCGATGAATTTTGCCTACGTATCTCACACCCGGTGAGAATCAGATTCGCGTAGTTCCGTCAGTTTTTACATAATTGGAAAAGCATGATATTGACTCACTTTTATTTTTGAAGTACATTTTTCTCTTCTTCAAAATTTTGGCAGAGTTTCGAGGCATATTCAAATACCGGGATTTTCAGACCAGGGTGAATTTTCTGTTCTACCTCACTCATGGTTTTTCTGTTGTTTTTCTTTCCTTAGCCGGTCAACAAGTAAGCCAAAATAAATGAATGTACACGTAGCAGATAAGATGCATCAGGATGGTCGTTAGGGTACACCTGTCCTAGACGGACCCAACTCTTGTGTTGAGTCCCCTAAGTCAAATGAACGTGATGCAGACATGCGTTCCTACTAGGGATCCATCATGAGACTTTGTTATTCTAAGTTTAAACCTGAGGGATGTGTTCTAGACATGGCTTACCCAAGCAGACAACTTGAGCCGAAGTGGGAGTGACGTACTGGGAGCACGAAAGTCTACCCGGCCTAGTGGTTGATCAATCTGTGTTCTATTTGGTACGACCTATAATAGAAAAGTGGGCCACGCAAACGTGTGCACCATTTTTTTTAAGACTCAGAACGGAGGCGTAAGCAGACAATTTAATACAGTTCAAGTGATATCAAAGTGGTAAATGAGCATCAATTAGCACATTAGGCCCACGAAATACAGTAATATCACAATCAATTAGGCCAAGTAAGAATCACATTAAAAAATCAAATTCTTGAACCCTGAACCAGAGATTCTGGGTTCGACCCCCAACCAGAGTCGTCAGAGCTGTTACACTTTCTTTTTCCCGAAAGGGTAGGATAAGGGAGTTATTCCAATTTAAGTGACATTATTGGAATTTGGGATTATTTTTATTTTATTTAAGAGTCGCCACTCGGAATTATTTATTTACGGTGTTTCGAGTCACCATTTATTTTAAAATCCCAAATCGAGGAAATTTGACTCCGTAAAAAAAAGTCTGCGAAACCAGAAGACTGGGTAAGAAATTCTTATAACTGAGGCGAAGGTGTTAGGCACTCCCGAATTCCGTGATTTTAGCACGGTTGCTTAGCAATTTATACTTGGCTTAAATTGTTTAATTATTCTTTTTTAGGTCCTATGTTTATTTTACCTTTTACCGCCACTAATTACTCGTATTTAAAGAATTATCTTAAGACGAGTTACGCGTACGTATACTCTTTTAGTTTGGTGCATCAAGAATCACGTCACGCGTACGTGTACACAATTCACGACGCTTAATTTACTTAAGAAAAGTTGGGTCAAAGTTGCGCGAACGCGTGCCTTGAATTTATTTGAAAAAATCTTAATCACATCACGCAAACATGTACGCAATCATGATAGTAGTTTAAAAACCGCGCCTCAAAGCATTTCTACGAGTAATTTATTAAGGCGTTTTATTTACTAAGAATGTTTGACAGTGGTCACGAGAACGTGCACCTTGGTTTGCTTGTGGCACCACAACTATATCACGCGTACGTGTACATAATTGTAATAATTTGTTCGATAACAAGTATACCTAAAGTTATGACTATGTCTCTAAGCTACGTACCCTATGTCATGTAACTATGTGTAAAGGTTCAATACTATGTGATACATTTGTTTGAATTAGAAGGGACAGCTTGCGTATTAGCTGCCAAATAGGCCCATAATTATGAGTTTGGGCCTGATAAAGGCTGAGTCGCGATGAACTCTAACCCACGACATGTATCATCCATTATTTGGACTAGCTAATGAATTTAATTTGAAAATAACTTGTGTCTGACTGAGTCTAAATGACTCTGGACCAATGCATATTTTAGAGCAGCTAAATGAATTCAGTCAAAATAATTTGGGACTGGTGATTACTGGGTCCAAATGAACTCTGGCCCAGTGCACACTTTATGAACAACTAAATGTAATTAATCCAAGATAATTTGGGCCTGGTAATGATTGAGTCCAAATGACTCTGACCCAATACATATTTATTTGAAACTAACATTTTGTGGTGGCAATATTATAATTTTACTTATATTTTATTTATCTTTTAAACAGAATACTGAAGGGGATTTGGGACGTGAGTAAAGTAAATAAAAAATCCGGCTTGATTCGATAATTTTTCTACTGATTTTCTAAATCTTCTATTTCTTATATTAACACTATGTTAAAGTGATAAGTTTAAAAATCATTGTATTTAAAACTTTAAAGAGTGAATGTTTTTAATCAAACTATCTACTTAATTTATTAACAGAAAATTTAGAGTACACTTCCATGGACCCAATTAGTTTGGGCCTGAAAATGTACTACGGCATATTGTCCAGTTTGCTTGCAAATCTCAGTATTTCATAATCCAAGAGTTCTAAAAATGAATTAATGGAAAAAAACAAAATAGTTTGTATTAAATGATACAGCCACATTAACTAATATATAAACTAACATGCTATTCCAAAAGAGGTAGTAATTAAATTATTACAACTTATCTGTAACAAATCTTACAATTCTTTTTCTGACTATTGTTTTACTCCTATTGTTGTAATTAAATGCATAAGTTTTCAAGGTATCATTTTTGACATAAACAAATATAAGGAGTTTTGAAAAGATGTTAAGCAACTTTCACAAAGCCTTAAGAGTTAAATTAATACGACTTAAACAGTATTCATGAACAACTATCTACAGATTTGCTCATAATTTCCCATATAAATAGACTTCAAACCAACAGATTTTATGGCAGTAATTTGACTCACACATAAAAGAAAACTGCATTCAAACCAAAACACCAAGATAATAATCATGCATCTAGAACAACAATAAACTGATATTTTACATCGTTAAGGGTAATACCTTGGTAACAACAAAAACCAAAGAGAAAAAAATAAATCTATGAAAATTTTGAGTGAAAGCAGCTGCAATGAAACCAGTAGAAAACCAAAGTTCTCAACTTGAACTTGAAAACTCATAATTTGAAAACAGAAAAGTAATATATTATTGTTTATGAAATACCAAAGATGATTTTCCAGAAGTTTTTGAAAGTGAAAGACAATGGGCTAAAGGTAGTACAGGCTTTGTGATTTCTAAGAAAATTTCTGTGTGTGTATATGTTTTCGTGTATGTGTGTGTAGGTCTACTTATGTAGGTGTATAATGAAGAAAAAGGTGAGTGTTTATATATACTATGTGAGTGAAAGGGATAAGGGTTAGGGTACCAAAAAGGAATCTGCCAGCATTCTCCAAAATCAAGGAAAATGCATGTTTCCTAAATAGAAATATGGACAGTTGTCCAATTTCTGGTACCTTCTTATCACAGAAAATGGATAATTGTCCAATTTTTGGATATTTAGGATCATATACCTATCCTTCCCTATGAAGCATTGGGACATTTGTCCCTATTATAGAAGTTTCTTAACATTTATTGAAAACTTTCAAACTAAAATTTCAAAATTGACCCTTAAGGGCATTGGAATTACCTCAGAACCAGACTGGTTTTGGGCCGGAGTCATGATACTCTTGTCGCGCCCCCTTTTCCTTAAGCGGGGATCGGGTTTTTGACATTCTGACAACTTCTTTTTAAGGAAGAGGGTTAAAAGAAGAGTCACCACCTAATAATTTTTATGGTGCGTTAGGTCACCTAAAGTAATTAACTCATAAGACTAGTTTGCATTACCAGAGATTCGGTAAGGGATTGAAGTTATCCCAAGGAAATGGTATTAGGCACCCCACAGTATCCACAACTGTGGTTCCCGGCCAAATAGTTTTCGTGAATTCAGACAATAAGCAAATGACAGGTAAGGCTCATATAAGAAGGGATTTCAAACAAGTATTGAAGTTTATTAAAAGTTGAAAGAAATAGAAAGTAAATATTTGAGAAGAGACGTCCTAGGTTTAAAGTAATATGGATCACATCAATGCAATACCCGATAGGCAGAGCTACCCCGTCCCACCCCGCGGAGGTATTTAAAATGTGTGCTTGTCACAAAACGTATTGCGTGGTATTACCCATGCCATCCTATCAGTCCTGGAGGAAATTAGGGACTACTATTCCTAGAGGGTGAGTACTAGGCTGAACCCCTAGGTTAAAAGGACAAAATTCTAAACGACAAACAAAGTAATTAGTACTGCAAATAAAGGGAAGAGCATAGAGGCAAATATGAGGCTCAAGTATTCCTCCACAAATTGTACACATAATTAGCACGACTCAACCACAAATGAGGTCTTAAATTTCAGAACCTAAGGCATGACGTCTAGGCGTGAATACAGTAATGAGGCAGTGTTATAACAGCATTTCAGACGAAGGATTTTTACCATTTTCAAACTATTAATTTCTTATCTGTAATTATCCAGACAGTACACAAAGTGGAATAATTTTCCAGTTTTAACAAGTGTTAATACATAAGATTTGCCTAGGCGTATTAAAATACTCCAATTATACTGCATGGTTTCAGAAAATAATAGCTAGACATGGTGAGTCTGATTTATTATTATGAGGCTAAGAGTTTAAACAAGTATGGATGCAGGTCCTGGAAACATGGTATCTAAATGCAGGCAGTTTGTAGAATGATGCAAACCTATGCATGTTGTTCTACATGCATGAACATTTTCAATATTAGAATCTATTCTTTTTAGTGAGATTCATTAGCACATTCTTTTTGATTGAAAGCATAACACACAGAGATATAATTCCTTTTAAGTTACTGAAACCTAATACAGGATTTCTAAGTGTTCACAGCAGTATGTTTTTAACACACGATTTTGGCATAGATAACATGAGCATGCTGAGAATGTAATCCTAAGGTAATCATGATTTCTGATGCAAGATTAGATAACTAATGTTGTTATTTAACCTAAAACAAGATTTCTAGATGAAGCAATTGTACAAATGCAGAGGCAGTAACATTATAACAGCTGTTTCTATTGTTGCTTAACTAGGAACATGATTTCTACGTGGATATGTGTAACGACCCGACCAGTCATTTTGAGAATTTAAGCTTCGTACGGTGATATAAGGTCATAAGAAGCCTCACATTATGTATATCGACCTATGTGCGTTGTTAGAATCAGTGACCGGATAATTCGGAGTCTAATTGGGAGAAACATTTCAGTTTTGGAAGCTTAAGTGATGAAAGTTGACTGGCGGTTTGGCTTTTGTGTAAATGGCCTCGGAATGAGTTTTGGTTAATTTCAACGGCTTCATGTGATGATTTTGGACTTAGTTTCGCGTCCGAAATTGGGTTTGGAGGTCCGTAGAGTGATTTAAGGTAATTTGGCGAAAGTTAGAATTTCGGCGATTTCGGCCGATAGGTGAAATTTTGATATCGGGCTCAGAATGGAATTTCGGAAGTTGGAATAGGTTCATAGTGTCATTTTTGACGTGTTTGCACAATTCCAGGTCATTCGGACATGGTTTGGTAAGTTTTGTATCATTGGCGTATTTTGGGAGTTTAGAAGTTCTTAGGCTTGAATCCGAGGTTGATTCGGTGTTTTGGTGTTGTTTTGGCTTTTTGGAAGGTTTTACTAAGTCCGGGTGGTGATATATGACTTGTGGAAATTGTTGGTTGAGGTCCCGAGGGGCTCGGGTGAGTTTCAGATAGGTATTGGTTGTGTTGCGCTCGTTTTTTGATGTTTCGGCGTCGTTTCTTCAAGCATATATCACATTAATAAATTGAGCTCCAATTTCTGTTTTTATTGAAGCATTAGATCCATATAGTAATTACGGAGTTATAGCAAAAAGAATCGTCAAATTTGGACATCGAATGAGGAAGTTATGCTAATTTTAGTGTCGGAGAAGAGAGCTGGTGCTGGTGTTTCGCAGGTGCGAAAGTAGGTCCGCACCGGTGGAGCCGCAGGTGTGAAAAATGGTCCGCAGGTGCGGAAATTACAGCTGAAAACTCGCAGGTGCGGATATTTTGGTCGCAGGTGCGAAAATCGCTGAGTATAGAAAACCAGACCGCGTCATTTTAGTATTTTGAGCATATCTTGAGTTCTATAGCTCCGATTGAGGTGATATTCGCGGCATTCTTCTCGTCTTTTCATCGGGGTCAGTATATAAGAATTATTTTTGCATTTTAATATGATTACAGAAGTTCATTTTTTGAATCAATCCATATTTTGATTGGAGAATTGGGGGTTTCACGATTTTAAACATATTTTGACTTCTAGAACTCTGTTTTGGGCGATTCTTTGAAGGTTCTTCACACAATTCAAATGGGTAAGTGTTCTTCCACTCGAATTTAATATATTTCATTAATTAGTTCTTATTTGTATCATTTAATTTGTGTTTTGGTTTGAAGAAACTTGAGTTTTTGAAAGAAAATTTCTAAATTGAAAATTCATGATTTGAATGACCAAATGACATCGGATTTGGATAAATTTAGTATGGGTGAAATCGTATCGGAATGGGTAATCAAAATTTTTAAAATTTGTCAGGTTCCGAAGTGCGGGCTCGGGGGTTTACTTTTGGGTCGATTTTTATAAATTAGCAAAGATTGAAACTTTATTATTCGGAATCATTCCTTATACGTTTTATGTGCATTTTGAAGTTGTTTTAGTTGATTTGAGCCACCCGGAGGTCTTTTCGCCCGAGAAGTCTATCTTTGAGTACCCGGTTGTCGTCCTTGAGGTAAGTATCTTGCCTAACCTTGTGTGAGGGAACTACCTCTTAGGATTTGAGTCTTCTATGTTTATTGTAGCCCGTGTACGAGAGGTGACGAGTGTGTACTCGGACTTATTTGCAATTAGGTTGGCATTTTTGGATTCTTAGGTTCCTATATCCCCTGCGTATGAAGTGGAATTATTATGGTTGAGTTTCTGATTACTAGTTTCATTTTCCTCTGTTTGAATTAGATTTTCTTGACTTCGATTCCTCCTTGTTGATTATTTAATCTGAACTTGACTTAGCTGAATATTTACCCTCTTCTACCATTATGCTAAAATTTCTTCATAAACTGCCTAATTGATTAAAATTATTATCATCTAGTCGTATAATTATTTAACAGGAATTGGAATATCTATAGTTTGGTGTCAAGCATGCACGTGAGTTGTACATGATGATTTACATGATTTACCTTAATGTTACTTAGGTATAGTTGACCATCATTGGCGGTTTTCCTTGATGCCTCTTATTATTGAATATTTGCTTAAGATGAGTTTATTCCGTGAAACTAACTGTTAGTCGAGATTGGTTATAGCTGCTTCCCTTGCCGGGATGATTGGTTCTCTATTTATTGACTTGACTATTGTGAATCGTTTCTATATTTGTTAGGTTTTCTCCTCGTTACATTGTTTCATTGATACTTGGTTTCCCGTTAAGTGATTCCTGCTGATGAGTGAGTTTTGCCCTTTATTTTGGATTAAAGTTCTTGTGTTGAACTTATCGTCGCATCTTGTATTTTTCTTTTCTGTTTTGTTGGGGTGCTCGTTGTGGCTTGTGAAATGTTTTTGCTGTGTTCTGGTTTTTTTCTCTCGGTGCATTGCATTGCATATTTACATTGGGACTGCGGACCGAGACCTGAGACTTTCCCCTGCATTGCATTGCATATTTACATTGGGATTGCGGGTCGAGATCTGAGACATTCCCCTGCATTGCATTGCATATTTACATTGAGACTACGGGCCGAGACCTGAGAAATTCCCCTGCATTGCATTGCATATTTACATTGGGACTGCGGGCCGAGACATGAGACTTTCCCCTGCATTGCATTGCATATTTATATTGGGACTGCGGGCCGAGACCTGAGGCTTTCCCCTGCATTGCATTGCGATTGAGTTCCGGTAGGTTATCATTGAGGAGATTGGGATTAAAAGTATTTGTCTTGCAGAAAAATGATATTTGACTGAGCAGTATTTGAGAAAGTTATTTAAACAAATAATAATTGAAAAGCAGTATTTGGGCAAGTATATTTTAGCAAATGATATTTGAAAAGCAGTATTTAGGAAAGTATATTTGAACAAATTATATTTGAAAAGCAGTATTTGGAAAAGTACATTTGAATACAACGTATTTTAAGAGAATTCAGTTTTAAAAAAAATTTCTTTATAAAGATGTATATATATCTATATAATATGTTTCAATGAATATTTTTCCTCTATCTTGAAATGATTGCATTTTCAAAAGCTTTCCATATAAACTCACGATTTAAAGGTTTTTACTCGAGAGTTCGACCAATTTTTATTAAGCTTATTGGCTACAGCTTGATGTGAGTAAATTGATGCAGTGCTGACATTTTGAGCGTCTTATGGTATTGTGATTTCCGATTTTGGCTAGCATGCTATCTTCTTTCTTGCGTATTTCCATTATGCCGTTTTGTTGCTTTGAATTGCTACACTCCTTTTCGCTTTATATTTTCCTGTCGTTAATTATATTCGAAAATCTTTAGACAAATATTATGCTTCCGCCACTATCATAATTATGCCTTTTTACTTGTTAGACTATTGGGTGTCTGGACTAGTCCTCGTCACTACTTCACCGAGGTTAGTCTTGATACTTACTGGGCACCGCTGTGGTGTGCTCATACTACTCTTCTGTGCATTTTGGTTTGCACAGATCCAGGTATTGACCGTTAGTAACTGCATGGAGCCACGTAGAGGAGCCTCAAGGTAAACCCGTTGCTGCGTTCGCAGTCTTCGGAGTCACCTTCCTGTTTAATTCAACTGTACTTATTCATTTTTAGATAGTTGTATTTAGATTGGTAGAAAGAATTCGTAGAGCTTATGACTTGTATTTACCGGGTTTTGGGAAATTGTAAATTTTTTCAAGATTCCATATTGAGACTGTTACATTTTCTTTATTATTGTTGTTGCTCAGTGAAATATTAGGCTTACCTAGTCCCCAAGACAAGGTGCCATCACGGTACCCAACGGAGGGAAATTTGGGTCGTGACAATATGAGTACGATGGGGATGCTGAAAAAAATAAACCTAAACATCAGGGTATCTAATGCATGAATGACAGGTATTCCTAAGCATGGTGGCTATTGAACATATATAGAATAAACCTACAAGCATGGTTTCTACCCATATCTATACTAAGCATGCATAACCCCACCCATTTCACTATCCAACCCCATAGTCATTTTTACAATTAATTATTAGAGACCAGCATTGCAAAAATTACATAAGTAAATAAGAAAATTAAGAAGTTACACTATAGGGAGCCTAACAGTAGGCCCAAGTCTCTAGATCCAACAATGCCATATGCCATGACCTTTTATAACCCAGGTGTGTCAGAGTTCCTAAGGACCTCAGAGGATCCCAGGCAGTGCTTACACCCAGGGTACCCTAGCAAGGAATGAGTAAGTGCACTGTGGAATGCCAGCCTTGTGTGTCAAAGTTCAATGGGTACTCAAATGGTCCCCAAGGCAGTGCTCACACGAAGGGGGCTGAACTTAGAAACTAGGAGTAGTGAGATGTGCTCATAGTGTTTTAGAAAGTTGAGTTGAAAATAGTTTTCTGACATAATTGTTTTGAAAAATAGCTTTAGAGAAAAGCATAAGAGTTTGTTTTATGAAACTAGTTTGAAGAGGAAAAGAGACAAGACAATCAGAAACATAGAAAACATACATAGTTCAGGAAACAAACACAAACAAGGAAAAGGGAATTGGGGACAAGTAATACATATGTGAAAGCATAGTTGCACATAGGTTAAAGTTAGAGAAGTCTTACAGAACTCAACTAGTTACAACAATGATTTATCATAAATGTTCATGCCAAAGAGTTTAATAACATTAGATTGAGGGGGGGGTGCCAGACTTACACATTAGGTTCAAAGGAAAGGTTCAGGATTACATAGTAACTAGGTATCATGAGTACATGCTTGTAGTGTCAGGAATCAGGGGGGGGGTAAGGCAAATTCATAATAGAACATATAAGAAAAGTACTGGAGATGTTGAACTGAAGGGAAAAGAGATCACATAGACAAGTAGACATGCTAAACATAGAGGGAAAAAGAGATAACATAGACAAAAATAAACATGTTGAACTAAAGGGAGATAACATAGACATACTAGACATGCTAATTGCAAGGCAAACATCAGAACCACAAGTAGAAGCATAAGAGACATAAAAGGAATCTTAATACCTACAAAAACATATTGATTTAGATGATGTAGGCTTAAACTGAAACCATACCAGTTTAATGAGAGAAATGAAGAGCAGCAAAGTGAAGAGACGTGGAGCAGTAGTGTGTAGATGCAACATAACAGAAGGGCAGCAGAGCAATAGAACAATAGAATCACTTAGTTTTGGCTGGCAACAACCTGAGTTACAAGTAACAACAAGAGAAGCAAGACAATATGTGTGTGTGTGTGTTTAAGAGAGAGATTAGAACAGTGTGTCATGTTCCTGTGTGTGTTGGTCCTCTTTTGCTAAAAAGGGAGTGGGGGTATTTATAGTTTTGAAAACGAGTAGTGAAATAAGGTAAGGAGTAATAGTTTAACATAGTTATAGAAATAATGTTCAATCAGAATTAATCAAAGACCTGGACTCCCTTTAATTAGGGAGTCATAGTTCAAACGACACAATTAGAGTTAAATAAGGAAAAGAATCAATTGTAAAACTGACCTTTACCTGTAACGACCCAGCCGGTCATTTTGTGTGTTGGGACTCTGTTCCCGTGAATGACTCTTTCCATGGCCACTACTCGTGCCTTATGACTTGTGTGGGCAGGTAGTTCGAGATTCAGAAGTGATTTGGCCAGTTCAGGAACACTTGGTTCCTAAAGGCTAGCCTATTTGGCTGATTTTGGTTCCGAGCAGCATTTTGAACAAACGACCTCGGAATAAAGTTCTGACAGCTCCAGCAGCTCCGGATGATGATTCCAGACTTGGGAGTGTGTTCTCCTCAGGTTTCTGATGACCCGGGAGTATTTCGGCACCTGAATTGGAATTCAGGATTTCATAAGATTTGGAATTCAGCCTGGAATTGGACCTCATGATATCATGGTCCGAATGGAATTCCGGAACTGGAAATAGTTCTGTATAGTCGTTTATGACTTACCCGCAAATTTTGGGGTCATTCCGAACAGTATAGACCCGTTCGGCGTATTGATGAGCCATTTGATTTTCATGAAATCCTAAGTTTGATCTAAGGGGTTTTGGAGAGTGATTCTTGGTTTGAATGATGTTTTTAGTGTTCTAGGAGCTCGAGCAAGTCCGTCATGTGATTTGGGACTTGTTGGTATAATTTGTCGAGGGCTCGGGTGGGTCCAGGGGTCTCTTGGACCCCGATCGGGGTCAAAAACCAGCAAAACTCATAGCTGGTGGGAATGTACTGGTGTGACCACACCTGCGGTTCATGAGCCGCAGGCGTGAGGTTCGCACCAGCGGAAATACCATCGCAGGTGCGGCTCCAGCCGCAGGGGCGATCCTCTTCCCGCAGGCGCGGCTCCACATGCGCGGACAAAAGCCCGCAGGCGTGACTTTCCTCCAGTGCCCAGGCCTTTTTCCGCAGGCGCGACCCTTTATTCCGCAGGTGCGAGTCCGCACCTGCGATCCAAAGGTCGCAGGTGCGGAAACTGCTAGGCAGTCCTACTAAAAGGCCCAAGTCGTGATTTCTTTCCCAAAAATTATATTTCCTCCATTTTTGACAACCCGAAGAGCTCCAGAACGGGTATTTGGGCCTAGAAACTCAGGTAAGTGATTCCGTAACCCTCCACATGTCAATTTCTTCCGTTCTTTGAGAATTTTCTTTTCCTAATTCATAGGAATTCATAAGAAATTGTTGGGGAGAATAGAGGGTTTTGATGAAAATGTGAATTCTGATTTTTGGGCCATTGAGGGATGATTAATTGAGTTAATCTTGATCCTTAGGCGACGTATAGCGCGTTTCTTCAAGAATTATAATTTTCCGGACGCCGAGGCTCGGAGTTGAATTTCCAAAGTACGTCAAGAATACGTTTTTGAGGAAATATTTGATAAATCCTCCTCGAATCTTCCTAAATTGATATAATTATGTGCTTTTCGGTAGTTGTGAGCCATCGAGAGTGATTCGGAGTATTCGTGCGTCGTGTTGATTTGTCCGTTGGCCGGAGTAGCACTTGTCCAGGTGAGTCTCCTTTCCAAACTTTGTAAGGGGGAAATGTCCCCTAGGCTCCTTGTTGCTAATTGTGCTTGTTGAGGGGACTACGTACACACCACGTGACGAGAGTCCGTGCGTGGCATCTATACTGTATGTTGGGTAGCCATAGGACCCACGAGCATGTTTTAACTGTTTGTTTGATATTATCTGATGTTTTGTATGAGTTATTACTGATATATGATGAAATTGAGCTATGATAGCTGCGAATTAAATGTACATAATATTCAGATAAGAATTATGAACTCCATCAATTGAGTAATTGTGTTACTCCTGATATAATTGATAATGAGCTGTTGAGCTAGATGAAGGTGGTTAAAATTCCTTCTTATACTTAAATAATGAAATAAGTCTTGATAATGAGTTGTTGAGCTAAATGAAGGTGGTTAAAATTTCCTTCTTGTACTTGAATTGTTCCATCATGGTAATATTGTTAGCAAAGAGGATAATATGATATAAATCCTAACTTTGGCTATCAAGTGAGATATGATATCCGATCCCGTTGAGTGTGGGCGAGTCAATACCACGGTGTCTAAATATACCCATATATATATATATGCATTCATGCCGTCATATATACACATTCATGCATTCATGGCCCCCGAGTCACAGGTATGATTCGTGATCGGGGAGAACTTATATTTTCATTGC